>WUCR03012925.1:0-11231 GCA_009858155.3 Phymanthus crucifer
ATCTTGAAACTCTAACAACCCCCCAAAATAAGGTACTAAAACTTTTTTGACCCCCCTATTATTTTACCGGCCCCCCCCAAACCATAAATAATGAACACTCCCTAATATGCAAGTGAAAAAAATTACAAGCAAGTACAGGAAACTGTATTGTATTCAGAAGTGCATAATCTAGGAATAACATTAACCCTGAATTAATGTATGTAATTGAATAGGTATGCATGAGTATATCAGCTTCAGTTGCCATGAATATGGAAAAGAACATTGTGTTCATTGACACTCAGGCTGCATTCAGCAGTGACAGGATCAAAGAGATGTTGGTTTCAAGAGACTCCTCTCTAACTAGTCAGGTGTGTCTCTTCCCCTTCAAGCAAACAAGATAATTACATTGACCAATACAGTGACAGTCTAACTTATTTTTCTTTTCCTTAGGATGTCACAAATGTTTTGTCTAGGATTAAATGTATCCAGACATTCAATATTTTTGATGTAATCAGCTGTTTGAATGATATTAAAGACAGGCTTTATTTGGAAGTAAGTTCAGTGTCACTTGTAAGATTAGTATTCAGTAAAGAAATGCAGCTATTTCAATTCATTACTTCATTTGTAGGATCAAGAATTTTACAGTAACTTGCGCTTGGTCATAGTGGATTCAATAACATCAGTAATTACCCCAATACTTGGTGGTCAGCAGACCCAAGGTAATCATTTGCAGTCTACCTGTTCAACTGCTCATTGTTTGCTTGCCTTAACTGCTTTATCAGGTTTAAAAACACGAGGTGAAGCCAAGTTTTTTAGTAATACATACAATACGAGTGGCCTATCTGTATATGACATTTAAAACACTAGTTAATAATTCATAAGCTTCTGGCCCAATTGGAGCCACCATACCTCACATGCATGAGCCTTTATACCTAATAACGTCCTCTTCATATTCAAGTCATCTTTATATAAAGACATTTGTCTGTATATGACAAATATGAATGATCTGACTTATTTCCACACTGACTCTGAAGATGACTTCGCTCAGGTTGTCGAAACATCCGTCACATCAAACAGTCCTTCTCAGGACTACATCCACCCAGATGATCATATCACTTTGATAAATATTGGTTTACAGTTGCTGTTGTGAATTGCAAGTATTGTTAGTCCAAACCAAGCTTATTTAATAAAAAATAGAATATATTCCTTTTATAATATAATTAAGAACCAATTTTACATAAATTACCAGCAACTACCCCTTTAACAAGAACCATTTTTGCCAGACTTCACAAATTGTAGGTTCCTGTTTGCTGGATTTTACTGTATTGAATTCCAACGTCAAAAGGAGCAAGCCAATTGGAGTATTTTATGGGGTTATATGTCCTTAAATTTTTTTAACGGAATGAATTTGTTTTTCATAGGACATTCATTGATGGTTCATTTGTCCAGGAATCTTAAATCACTAGCTTTAGAGCATGGATTATCAGTCATGGTGAGTTAATTGACACACTTTCAAGTAGTCAGTGTTTTCAATAGAAGGTGGCCAGCAGCAATTTATCGCCGGCTACTTCTGCCTAAATTGCCATCTACTTTTGACATGAAAAGAACACATAATGAATAACAAGGGGACTCAAATTTCATTAATTACTGAATAAAGACATCTGCCAAAGCGCTTACTCAAAATCTTATTGAAAACACTGAGTATAATGACCGTGTGTACTATGGGCCATATAACATGGCAGAGTGTTGCAGGGGCGGATCCAGAAATTGTCCAAGGGGGTGTTCCAAGCCTTCATAAACTGATTGTGGTTTGTCCTCGTCCCTGAAGATGAGCGTACGGCTCGAAAGCTCGGACATTAAAAGATTGTAAAAGTGGAAGAAACCTTGTTTTTATCTAATATGTACCCCACGTACGAACTTCTTAACTTGATTGTGGTTTGTTTCGACATACAATATAGAATTAAAGGGGGTGTCCATGCACCGAAAATTATGAAAAACACAGTGAGGGGGATGTCCCGTGCACCGCAAGACACCCCCCTAAATCCGCCCCTTTATTGTATGGGTGGTATATGGCAGTATGTTGTATGGGTGGTATATCATGGCAGTGTATTGTATGGGTGGTATATCTGGGCAGTGTTGTATGGGTGGTATATGGCAGTATGTTGTATGGGTGGTATATCATGGCAGTCTGTTGTATGGGTGGTATGTCATGGCAGTGTGTTGTATGGGTGGTATATCTCGGTAGTGTTGTATGGGTGGTATATCATGGCAGTGTGTTGTATGGGTGGTATATCATGGCAGTGTGTTGTATGGGTGGTATATCATGGCAGTGTGTTGTATGGGTGGTATGTCATGGCAGTGTGTTGTATGGGTGGTATATCTCGGTAGTGTTGTATGGGTGGTATATCTCGGTAGTGTTGTATGGGTAGTATAGAGTCGTTTTCGTATGAGTGGGAAACCTTCACGGTTACGGCAGAAATGTTGAATGTTTTTATCGAGATTACAATACTGATACGGTTAAGATACGGTACGGTACGTTTCCCACTCATACGAAAACGACTCTATGGCAGTATGTTGTATGGGTGGTATATCATGGCAGTATGTTGTATGGGTGGTATATCATGGCAGTGTGTTGTATGGGTGGTATATCATGGCAGTGTGTTGTATGGGTGGTATATCTCGGTAGTGTTGTATGGGTAGTATATGGCAGTTTGTTGTATGGGTGGTATATCATGGCAGTGTTGTATGGGTAGTATATGGCAGTTTGTTGTATGGGTGGTATATCATGGCAGTGTAGGATGGGGGCTGTGGCAGCCCAGTCAAAAGAGGGGCGGTGGGGAAGGGATAGGATTGTAGTGAAATAATCAACTTACAATGGCCACTGAGTTCAAGTAGGTTTTTAATGTATCTTTCTAGGTAACAAATAACGTCGTTTGTGACTCATTCACTATGCGTAAGGTTAAGCCAGCTCTTGGTCAAACCTGGTCTCATGTACCGAATACCAGGATTTTTGTACAAAAGAGTGATTGTTCCGTTAAGGCGAATGAGAGAATTGCAACAGTTATCAAATCATCCAGACAGGTGAGTAACTTAAACTCTAACTTTACTTAATATTAATCCTGATGTTTTTATCTTTTTTCTGTTGTTATTATTACAGCCAACAGATATTTCAACGACTTATTTTATAGAGACCGGAGGATTACAAGACTTTCGTTGAGTCAGGTTGGAAGTAGTTAAAGACACACTATATCATTATGTGCTCGAGGGCTTGTATAACTAGCTAACATAGCACAAGCAAGACAAATATTCTATCTCTTTTATGAAATATCTTAGATACAACTAACGACTGACTCAAAAGAAGTAATGAAAATACACTCAATCCAAAAACGTTGTACGGACCGAAAACAAAAAGCTGACGACCGCAAAGGACTCTGGAATTAGTTATTTCTCCAAGTAATTTATAGCTCAACAACTCAGGTCCGTACTATAAGGTGTTGACATCACGGAAAAAATTGTGAAAAGCTTTCTTCAGCGCACGCTAATGAATTAATTAATTGGAAAAATATCTAATCCCATTATCCTTTGCGGTCGTCAGGTTTTGCTTTCGGTCCGAACAACGTTTTTTGGATTGAGTGTATAAGCGTTTTTCAAAACTAAAACAAAACAGAGTGCGTTTGTGTTGCTGACGTTATTTCCTCCGTTCTATGTTAAGCTACATATACAACGGCAATTGACCAATCACAGGGCGCGTATACTTATCACATCAAATACTAAATCCAGATTAATGTGAACAAAGTATAGTTTATAAAATAATTTTCGCAAATTTTATCTTGCTGAACTACTGACTAATGCTGACTCAGGCTGAAGGGTTGATATCAAACTTATCAGTCCAATGACGTTACAAGAATGGGTTATCATCCTCATTGATCAGCGTCTCGTTGTCCCGACTCGTCGGCTTCAGATGATACGTGTTGGGTGCAGGGAACTTCTTCTTCCTGTGATGTCAAAAGTTAAGTGAACTTCATCAGTACAACGCAACGTTTCAGTATTCTTTCATGTATTGTTTCACATTACCTTTTGATGAGATACACGACTAACAGCGTTGCAAGGACAGATAGAACTAGAGTCAGAACCACTGCAATCCCTATTTTTAATGCGATGTCAGGATCACTACGTCGAGAAGCTTGTCTTGGCGAAGACAGAGAACCAGCCGAACCAGGTTTTTCCTTTTTACCTTGGATGTCTATGACAGAAAATCCTGCAATACCCTTATTAGCCCCTTTAGTAATGGCATTACGCAGTTTATCAACAGGAACGACAGTAGTTTTGCCGTTGGTGGTTATTACGACAGCGAATTTAAGGTAGAGAATCTCAGATAGGATGTGGCTAGTTTTGACGATAATAATGTTGTCAGCTGTCAATTTGTCCGATTTGAAGGTTTGGCTTTCACGTTTGGATCTGCAGAAAGAAAAGCGTTTGTTTAAGGCAAGATCTCACCTAACCCACCATGACGGTGAATGTGTACCTGGTGGATGTTTGACTGCAATCACTGCAGTATTTATTAAGAACACTGGCAAGCGAACTCTTGAACTGTTGAGGCTTCCACTACAACAAATCAACAAAACATTAATGTTACCCTAAACCCATCGTCGTACCGAATTCTAATTTATCTGCTATAACGTTCTCACTTTGTCGATATCTCCTTTGAGAAGGATTCCTACAATGCCAGAACCTTAAACATAAAGAGATGAGGTGGTTAGTCTCATTGCTCGTACGCGGCATTGGAGGTGGTATTTCTTACCGATGTCTGTTTCACACGTTTCACCAACATATTGACCAGAACATTGGCACTTGAATCCACCTTTTGTAGTGCTGCATTGACCACTGTTCTTACAAGGGTTGTCACTGCAAAGATTCTTCTTTTTCTCTGTAAGAAGAAAGTTGATCAAACTGTTACGGCGCCTTATGTTTGGAACAAGATCATGTCCCAACAAATCATAATTAACCTTTAGTACAGACTACTCCGACATCTTGCGAATGATCACAACTGTGATAATGCAGTCCTCTGTGGGAGCAAAGCATGATAGATACTTCGTCTCCGCTACACTTAACATCGTCAAGTAAGACTTGTCCACTTCCTTTGCCAACAACTGACGTAGACACTGCCCTTTCGTAACCAAGGTCGCGACATATGACGCTGGCGGAATTGATGTTCCAGTTTTTGCTGCCGCAGATTGTTGACCATTTGCCGTTGTACTGAATCTCTACACGCCCTTCGTATGGCGTTTTACCTTCTGCAAGGCGAGCACCTTAAACGGAAAATAAAAGAAATTTCTAAGTATTTATAAGGTATGATCTTGTACGTGTACTGTTCATTATAAGGTAGGGTATTTTTCGAGTTACGAACTTTGAGCTAAAGATTTTTTTACCCCTTAATATATGCTATCCCAACTACTAACCCTTAAACCTAACCAGTAAGTCACGACTCCTATTTTCTGGCATTGTAAGTATCAGTTCATTAACATTTGACCAAATCATGAATATATGATATGGTATAGAACGCGTATACACGAGTAATCATCGGTATTGATTTGCGGAATACGAAATCCCAGCCCTTTCTCGGACGTCCTTCTAGATGGTAGGATCTAGGCTGAGCCCACGATTACGTGCCGTCAGTAGCGTCACCATGATGCCTAATGATGACCAACTATTTATACGTACCATAACATGTTACTCCTGCGCTGCTGTGAGAAGATCGAGTTGAGTTAAAGTCCACGCATTCTGATATTCGACTTTCATTGCCAGTACAGTGAACGTTAGAAAACCAAGTGGGACCATTTCCAGGGCCAAATCGACTACCAGTGAATGCACTAACGGCTCCAGCGAATCCTAATTGACGGCAAACGACAGTTGCATCAAAGATATCCCAGCCACTGTCGTCTATGGTCCCCCAGATCCCAGCATATTTCACCTCTACTCGACCTTGGTAAGAACTGGACGATCCATTCAAACGCACTTCTACGTCTGTTAAAAAATGCAAACGTGCGATCCTTACATTATATACTAATTGTCATGACTGATAGGTTGAAATACGAAAGTCGTATACCAAGATCTCTTACTGATCTTTTGAAATTATTATTTACGAGACTTTGGCTACGATGAAGCGATTATAGAGAATAATAAAAACTCAACTAACTATCACCAAGATACAAAAATATCTACGCATCGTAGTAAGGTATACACAGCAGAGCTAGGCTGTCAATGAATGAATTGCAACTAGATCTTAAAAAATGAAATAAAGACAAAATAGAAATAGCGAAACTCAACGTATGGAATAACAAATCTAGAATAAACAACTAATTAGAATGCACCCACTAAACCTATGAAACAAATTTATGTTGAGTTCATAGCTTTTACCCTTTTCTAATGCCTTCGATGTCTTGCAGACTACACCAGCGTCGTATTCGTGTCCACAGTGATTGTGACCCCATCCAGGATTGGGACAAAATACGAGGGACGATTCACTGCCTTTACAGCGTAGATCATTCAACCACACCCTTCCCGAACCTTTACCAAACAAACCACAGCAAAGTGCAGTGCGTGCTCCATCGAACCCAAGTTGGCGACAAACAACATGTGCATTATTTAGAGTCCAGGTTTTACTGTGACCACATACAGTCCCCCAACGTCCATGATGGTATATCTCTACTCTTCCCACGCCTTCTGAAGATGATCCTCTCAATCGAATTCCTATGACATGATGGTCCATATTAGTTCAGATGTGCAATTGCTTGGTAAATGCGCTATACGAACCTGACTTGGACGTTGTATCTATGGATGGACGCGCATCAAGTGGTGAAATGGTACACTTGTTGCGGTTTATCATCGTCACATCGTCAATCGCGAGAACATCCCGTGTTTTAAGAATGACACCTTCAAATATCACCTGAAGTAAACAAGCCAAATGGTCAGAGGTAATAACCAACCATCTTATCAGAAATGACTGCATGCTGCAAAAACTAACCTGAAAATTGGAATTAGAATGAGTAAGAGGAACGACTGCTTTTTTCCAATAGCCAAAGACCTTAGAGTGTTCACTGTCTATTCTCCACACAGGGGTCTCGTCAAAGTATGTGACTTGCTGCTTAACAGGACGCACGTACACTGTCAACTCGATATTGGAAGGAACCAGATTGGTAATGTACCAATAAAATTCCATGCACTTTATTTGGTCTGGGGACAAGGAGGGGCTGATCAGACGAGAAGAGTGTCCGAGTAATTTACCAATAGGATGGTGCATGTACATGAATGAACCTGTTACAAACAAGAGATAACATGATCATATCACCTGGGCCCTGATGATGCTTGATCCTTATCATCAGCGGCGCGCACAGTCTTGAACTATTTCAGCGTGCGATTCCTGATTGGTCAGTTTGAAGCTCGCGCCGTTGTCGGGGTTGCGACGAATGTTTTATTTTAGTTCATTGGATGAATAAGTCATTTGGAATGCCAACATGCTACTACTATGGAAATCAGTAGAGTGGTAAATGTGTCGCAGCGATTCTTTACCACGTGATTAGTTTTTATGTACACGTGATTTGTTGGAAGTCGAAATTTCCATGATCTGGAGAAGACATGATTTTTCCAGTGATCGCGATGTGTTTACATCATCCAGTGATTGAAATATCTTTTCTGACAACAATTTTCAAGGATTTGACCGATTACTAGTACGTAGAAGACCGTGGGAACATATTAGATCACTAACGATCACGAGCCGAATCGAACAAACTGTGAAGGTGGCTCACGAAAATCCGATCACGTGGTACACGGAAAACCGATCACGTGGCTCACGGAAACCGATCACGTGGTACACGAAAAACCGATCACGTGGTACACGAAAAACCGATCACGTGGCTCACGGAAAACCGATCACGTGGTACACGAAAAACCGATCACGTGGTACACGAAAAACGTGGTACACGAAAATCTAATCGCGTGTGGTACAAAATCGCACATTTATTACTCTACTGATTTCCATAGTAAGAATACTCAAAGAAATCATAAATCAAAATCAAATTTGAAAAGACATGTTTCCGGTACGTTTCAGGTCAGACTTTTAATTGAATTTAGAGATTCAGAGATTAATATTCTTCTAGACGTAAAGTGTACCTGAATAAGTGGTGTGATCTCTGAAAGGCTTATAATTCGATGAATAGCCACGGCCTTTGCCTCGTATCCACAGCAAGTCATCCTTTCCTGATTCATCGTTTTTATAACCACACGTGTCGTTATCAAAGTTACAGCTACCTTTCATTCCTGTATCAACAAAATGTTATCTACTGCATTGATGCATAATTTTTATTGGTTAAACAAAATGTGAAATAAACATTCAATTGCTTACGCCAAACTGGAGGGACTGCATTCTGTGGAATAAAGCTACAGGACTCTGATCTGCTTAACGTTACATTGATGTCATCAATGGCTATCCGACCTGATCCTCCGCTTGTGGCTTGAAATATCAGCTGAACAGATCAATCACAAAATCTCAGTTTACTGATATCAGTCTCGATTCGGGTTTGTAGTGGGAATGTATGTCAGTCCATCGTGATGACAAAGGGAAAAGGTTAACCATCCTTGAAGGACATTTCCCTTTTCAACAAATTTGTTCCTTTTTTATTGTTTTGATTTTGTTTCAATTCAGGATATTAAAAGTCTGTAGATATCGATCAAGGCAGGAAAAATTGAAATTGCTTAAAATTGGTCAAAATGAAAAATTTGATAAACTATTTGTGAAAAAATAATATTAGATCGAACCTGTTTTTTACGATGGTAATGCGAACTCTCAGTTTAGGGGATTCTTGATCGCTACCTTGATCGATATTTACATAGCAGCTCTTAATCTTCATTTGTTACCTTAAATTTCAAGTCTCCTATGGTATTGAGAGGTAATTGGGCCTTATTCCACTGCTTTCCACTGTTGTCGTCCAACTGCCATGCGACGATCTCTTTTTGCAACGCAGGTAACTTGAGTATAACGCGCAACGAGTCCAGAGGTGTACCAAAGCTATTGTAGTAAAATGTTAAGCAGGACATATTTGATACGACAGGACCAAACAGGTGCGCTCGGTGGCCTCTTTTTCTTGGATTTGAGAAGTCGACTAACAAAAAATGACCTGTCAAAATAAAAAAAAATCAAGAGAACTCGTGGATTGTTCGAAATATAGTATCAAATAAAATATTGTATCATTGAAGTATCTAGCGATAAGCGGAGTCGATTTTTGCTATCCATAGCATACGCAGAAAGTTGGAACTAAAAAATTACTTTTGAACTGTCTTCCTTTCTTTTTTATAAGATACCAGAGAAATTTTTAGTTACTGTAGGACATTTTCCTCGTGCCAGAAATGGCCAAAAGTCTTTGGCGATATGGATCGAGCCAGATATGTAGATTGGGCTGCCTTTCAATCAAAGAGTTTACAGAAGGTGAGTTCAAGAAACTAAAAAAAGTCCTGCTTTTCGCTTGCTAACCTAAAATCCTTGATGGCTTGGTTTTGCAAATATACGAGTCCGGCATTCCGGAAAACCCATATGCACTACCGCATGGTACATCGTTGTATTTTCCCTCTGTTGTTCTGAAGTCCATAGCTCCGCAGTCTTCTCTATTGCCATTCCAGTCATTTGGCTCACCCGGTGCCCATATATTAGTCAGATTCATCATTGTTCCATCTAGGAATGTCCACACTTGACTTTGGTTAAACTCTTGTATTCCAACATAATACTGCTGAACGTTCGACTGTCTGTGACTCTTCACAAACCGCCACTCATTCATATCTCGAATGTCAACAAGCCATGCGTCTCGTACGATACATCTAGTTTTGGCACTGTACCAGGTAATGCGCCCTGCTTTATTCACAAGCAGATAGCAGTTTCTTTTATAGTTTAACCAATTGTTTGGGCAGGATAGTTTTCCACCTACAAAGAAAACCATCAGTAAATAAAGTATTTCGTTGGCTTTGTTATGTCACCTATTAACTTACTCAGTCCACGGGTGTGGTCTGTCTCTGGTTCCGAAGCCTTTCTGCGCACCCAATGGAATTGTTCGCCAGATGAGTCTTCGTATCCACAAAAATCAGTTTCAAAATCACAAGAACTCACTGAAACCAAAAAAACAACAACAAAAGCAGATTGGAATGTTGGCACAATGTTAGCCCGACTCGTTCTAGCACCAACTTACTCTCATGAGAAGCACAAGTAACTCCCGCATCTTCCCCATGTCCGCAGTTGTTGACAGACCAACCACGATGTCGACAGTCACCGATACTCTTTTCATCCCCGGTACATCGAACATCGTCTAGCCAGATTTTCCCGATACCTCTACCAAATGTTGCACCACTGTGCGCTTTCAGTGCGCCTGTGTAAAGTAATATCACGATAGGCGTTCTGAGAAGTATTCATTAACAATGCGAATGAAGAGACACAGGGCTCCTTGTTTAACTATATTGATAAATATGTTATATTGACTCCATATACCAACCTGTGAACCCTAACATCCTACAAACAACCATTGCATCTTGTAAACCCCAGGCATCATCACACACGGTACCCCATTCACCATTGTAGAGCAACTCTACGCGTCCAGCATAATTCTTTGAACTGCCAGCCAAACGAACCCCAGACAAACCACTGGGCACTAGAAGGAATAAACAAACAAACCAAACTTTGTAAGATTTTAAAGTGAGTCGTGACGTGAAAAACAAACAGTGTTGATTTGTTAGGTACTGGCCTACCTGGAGTTGTTGTTGGCCCGGGAAGAGCTGTTACACCTGATGGTAGTAAATGCAACCAGTTTTAGTTTCTTTTAGCTCACAGAAGAATGGAATCCAAGAAAAATCACTGACCTTGACTGCTTCCTCTGCTACCGCAATACCGGAGCTGACAAACAGGCGGCTTTGGAAGCTCATAGACATAAAAACCTGAACAATTTTTGACCAGGACAAACGCCGACCATTTACAGCAATTGGTGGACCAGTGAAAGCAAACCTTCCTCCTTACTCTCCCTTGATTAACAGTTGGGTGATCTGTGGAAGTAATATTCATTATCCCTGTTAGTGTCATCATTTCACCATCAATATGCTGTAGAATGCACTAATGGTTTAGGGACTGGTCATAAAGTATAGGGGGGGGGGCTGGAAAAATCTGGGGGTGGGCCAGGATTTTCCATGCACCCCAAAAGGGGTGGGCTAGAAAAATATCA
>WUCR03013041.1:0-11229 GCA_009858155.3 Phymanthus crucifer
CATTCAATAATAAAAGATCATTAAATTGCACAGGCAACAGCAAAATCCTATAAGAAAACCATTGAACTTGTAGACTCGTACAAGTAAATGTCTATCTCCAGAATTCAACTTTGGAATGCCATGCCTTGAAACAGTTATTATCTCTACTTATACACAAATAGGCATCACACAGTTCACATTTGAAGGTTGTCTTGGTCATTTTGTGGGGTACTTGTTGCTTGGGGACTTCAGGATTAGCAGCCACAAAGCGACGTCTCTTCTCCCTGCAAACTTCACAGGTGTGATCAGTCCCTGTTCCCTTGGCTGGAAAGTGCTGTCCAACTCTTTCAAGTCTGAGAGGATCCTCACTTGATCTCTTCCTTCCTGGTTTGGTCCTTTCTGTTCTCCAGGTTCCTACCAGTTGGATGATCAACTCTTCTCTGAAGGCAGCAAAATCTCGCTTTCTTTCTCCTGGAATGCAGTGCTCGATGAAAAAGCCCTCGATTACATATGCATTATATGCTGCTAGTTCTAAACACTTGATCACTAATCTCATGTACCACCTCATCTGCTTTTTGTTTTTAGCAATGCTTGTAAGTTGATCATTCCTGTCTACACCTCCCATGTTTGCATTGTAGTCATCAATCATTGCATGCGCAGGTATGTCAGTTACCTCGTATCCTCCATTGGCTGTCCTCTTATTACGCTGAACACTGGAAACTTGGTCAGGCGTATGGATTGTCGAAAGGAAATGCACCAGTTTCGTATCCTTCCATGCCATTGCAACAATACCATTATAAGTTCTTATTTCACGAGACCCTCTGGCCATTTTGGATGCCTTCAGAGCTTTTAGGTCTGCGGGGTAGTTCTTTCTATTGGGCCTCATTGTACCACAAATGAATATTCCCCTTGCTTGCAGAAAATGACATAGAGCAACACTATTGTACCAGTTATCTATGTATAAATGGTGGCCTTTTCCTTGAAAATCCTGAGTTAATTTAACAACAACTGACCCACACTTTCCAACATCAGACACTGGCTGTTGTGCCCCTCTTTCTTTGCCCAGGTAAACTTCAAATCTAGATAAGTAGGCTGTTTCACTGTCACAAAGTTCAAAAACTTTAATTCCCCAGCGGACAGGTTTGGCTGTCATTCTCTGCTTTATTGAAAGTCTACCTTTATAAGGTACCATGCACTCATCAATTGTTATGGCCCTTCCACAAACAAAGTTTTCTTTGAATGCTTGTTGAAATGCCTCAATGAAAGGTCGGACTTTGATAAGCTTGTCGTTTGCTGCAATGTTATTCAAATTATCTGGATCAGAAAAAAATATATAGCGATTAAGCAGTTGAAAACGCTTCTGCGTAAACACACGGCTAAATCCTGGCACTAAGAACATCCATTTTCTTTCATCTTTTCTAAAATAGTTCTCAAACCTCGGAAGGTTTACATCTCGGTTCATAGCAAACAGCAGTGCAAAGTACGCTTTGATTTCTTGGGCTTCCGTTGGCACAAAGTTCTGCACTCCTTTCAATACAGCCCATCGATTTGTCCACCCAACTATTTTTGCTATCAGTTCTTCCGATAAAAAAAGTCCAAAAAAATCGATTGATTTGCCCTCTCCGGGTTGCTCACTGATAACAGGACCACAATGATTACGGTCAAAAGCTCTTGGTTGTTGTCGTACTTCTCGGTAAGTCTTTGTTAAAGTCCCATCTTCATCCTTTAGAAAATTTACTTGTTCGGGAAGTTCGTAAATGAAACCAGGAAAATCTTCATCTTCGTCCTCGTCACTTTCATCGTCTGAGAAAAGTCCTTCTAGATCCTCATCGGAATAACTAAGATCCGATTCTTCACTATCACTGCTCATGAGTTTAAAGGGAAGAAAACAACATGGCGCGCGCGATCTGAAAATTATAGCTTTGTCCTTCAAAATCTCGACTTTTTCATTTATAACAACATGGCGGACAACACGTGCCTGGGGTCGGAAGTCATCATATAAACGATCAATTATCAAGGTCCCCCTCTAAAACCAATGATTAATTAGTTTCCAGGATCTAAACAAAAAACGGTCGGATTCCCGGAAAAGCGGGATAGTACGTGCCGTGTGGAAAAAAATGTTCCCGGAAAACCGGGATACTTTGGTGAAAGGGTTAAGGTCGATTTTAGGTGTCAAAAGGTCGACTTATACACCGGCAAATACGGTACTTGTTTTAAAGTTTTAGACTCAGCCAAAACATCTGTTGATCTCAAACTTAAGGAAGCTTTTCACATTAAACATAGTAATCCTGAACTTAACAAGCAAGTTCAACACATCAGTACTTTTCTCACTTTATGATGTTGGCGCTTCCACTGACTTGTCAGTGAAATGGATGTGCTTGACATCTTTGTCACGCTGTTTAATTGTCATTGTTATTGTATATAATTTATTCTTAGTATAAATAGTCATTCATTGTAACTTCACTCATTCTGCATTAAACTGAAGATGGCATAAGCATGCCGAAACATGTCTTTAAAAACTGTAGTCGTTTTCTTCAAATTTATATCGTTCCTGCTACTATCAAGATCATTTGGAAAAATGGTAATAATTAAGAAAACAAAAAAGCTACCGAAAGGGATTGTGGTATTAGAGGTATGAAGCGTCATTATGCAATGGGTCTGTAGATTTCATTATTTTGTATTGTCCCCAGATTGGTCAATTGAACAAATCTGAACCAAATACCAATTGAACAATAATTGTTTGATATACTTTGACAGACTTTGGTAATCCAACAAAATCAAACTCAAGCATTGCTGTGATTTCGATTTCTTAACACCAACCAATTGAACTGATTGGATTGCTCAATTCTTTTAAGCCTGTTACCAATGTCGTACTTCTCATGAACCAAGTTGATGTGAGTTGAGTTTGTTTGAAGTGTTGTTCCATCTTGTGCCACGGTTTTTCTCCGGGTTCTCCAGTTTTCCTCCCTCCGTAAAAACCAACATGTGAGTGAGTGTTGTGTGATGTAAACACAGAATGTTGTGGTCTTGTATGTGTGTGGATATAATAATTCAAACAACAAAAACAGCACACTAACCTTCATTTTATGTAATCCTAGCATTTTGATTAATATTTTAGATCTCATATTCAAGCACCACTTTACTAAAAATACAAAATTATACATTTATTTTTTGTTTGATTCAAAATTACAGCAATTCTTTAAATTCTGTGAACTCAGTAGTTGCTAGTTGCACGTTGGAATTTGGTTTTTTGTTGCTGCCAGTCAAAAATATCATCGAAAGGTACCGACTGATTATCATTGATTGACAGAAGTAAAAAACCAATTTCCCAACAAACTGTTGAAGTGTTTGAGTTTGCAGAATTTTGAGGATTGTAGTAATGTCATGACAAAAAATACATTCCAAAACTTCATGGGTAAAAACAAAAAATTGCAAACCTTTCAAGTGGTCTCTGAACAAAGACAACTTATTCAACAGAGTATATTTCAGACATATGCTCGTCAAATAGAACTGTATCTTCACTGACCACTTAGGGAAAAGTGATGGGGGGAAGGATTTATTTTGGTCATAAAATTTGTTTTGAGAGGCCTACGTCAAACATCGTACTGCCCATGCACCAAACTCATTAAAAACAGTGGATAATGAGGTGCCATTCTTTGATGTAATTGAGATTGGTGCATGGAAAGTTCGACGTTTATTTTAGGCCTTAGTTCTTCAAAGGGGATTTAAAAACTTACATTTATTACAGAATGTATCTCAGTGACCATAAAAGTTTCCTTTTCCAAATGATGGAACTTCATATTTCTTAGGAGTCTTATCTAGATGTTTGTCTGCAGAAAGAAAACTTACCACCTACATATCTGAAAGAATAAAAGGAAAAAAAACTCTTCAATGTTTGGCTGGATAGTAAGGATAATACAGTATTTGTAGCTCAAGGGACTGGTCTCAGAAAGAGAGTCAGCTTTCCACAGTTAGTTCAGACATATGCTCGTCTTTTTCTTTCTCATCACTGACCAGTTAAGAATACTATAGACCTGAAGCACAATGATGTTTCATACCTCAACAATCCTTTTCAAACTTTCTTTTGATAATGAAATGTTAAAACTCCCGTGAGAATTTGAAGAAAATAGTAATAATTAAGAAAACAAAAAAAGCTACCGAAAGGGATTGTGGTATTAGAGGTATGAAACGTCATTATGCAATGGGTCTGTAGATTTCATTATTTTGTTTTTTCCCCAGACATGGCCAATTGAACAAATCTGAACCAAATACCAATCGAACAATAATTGTTTGATATACTTTGACAGATTTTGGTAATCCAACAAAATCAAACTCCAGCATTGCAGAGTTTGATTTCCTGATGTTCGACTGGTAAGACCTTGCAGTGAATTCCTTGACTTAAAAAACCCAGGAGTTATTTTGAAGGTTTTTATCTGCAAGTTATCCATGTGCAAGTGCAGAGGATGTTACAGGACTCCTCAAAAACTAAAGACTACTCACATATTTTTATCAAGAAAAAGTTCCTTGCATTTCAGTTATTCCTGGAATAAAATGAATACAAAAAATCAATTTAATGGTATTACGAACCCAAAATAACATTCAAAATCATTTTTACAACTCACAGGATCACTCAGACTTGGTATACAGAACATTTTTTTCTTCAACGCCTGTGACTCGAAGCGAGCTGGGATTATTCTAGTCATCATGGTGATCACACTTCAAGACTAAAGGACTTTTTCCACCTTCCTTGGTGTGTTCCAAGATCAATCAGAAAAAAATTTTCTGGGGTTTTCATGGCTAGAAATATTACTATCATTATGAAGCAATTTCCTTATTTCCCTTGTAACTGAGAAAAATGTGCTAGTATATTATCGCCTTTTATGTGTCAAGCCCTATATTCAAATCTTAGAAGAATAAGTCAAAAGAATTAACTTTTTACACCATCAAAATTAATCCAGTACCTGAAGTCCAATGGACAAGCCATAATCTAAAAAGTGACCATTATTTATTTAGCCATCACTCAGTTGTTCTTGAAGATACTAAGTGCTTGCTTTGGCAGCACTTGAAATATAAAGAGGCTAGATAACTTTATATCTGCCTTCTGTTTGTAGAACCTACAAGAATGGAATGATTAATTTGGTATTAGTCATTGTTTGATCAATGAAAAGTGTTTTCATAGTTTTTACAGTACAATCACCTTACCCTAGCCACCTGACAAATTCTTCTACAAGTTAACCAATCAGAAAACAAGAATCTGTGCATTTGCATGTGAACTTAACTTTGTTGGTACTGCAAAGATTTGAACTTTGGAGCAAGAACTTGAATATAATGCGTAAAAGCCTCTATCTCTGATACCACAATCTCCCGCAGAAAAAAATGTGCCACCCGAATTCTACTATATCTCCCTCCCCTCTCCCTGTTCAATGTTGATTATTTGCATGCAACCTAGAAAAAATCACCTCATGCAGCGACCTCCATACTTGACCAACATTGCCAGAGGGGAAGGGAGCAGAAGTGATTCATGTATTTTGCAGAAGATTGCAGTTTTGCTCTTTCAACTTGCTAACACCCTTGTAAGTGACCACTTTTGTCTGGCCCCAAGAATGGTCTCTTACAAGGGTCAACTGTACTCTCAAAGGCAGTCTTGTTCATCTGTTTCATGTGGAAATTCTTTGCAAGTGATTTAACCACTTGTAAAAAAACTTTGTTTGGTGGCTACGGTTAAGTGCATTACACTTTAGATCACTCAGACTTGATATACAGAACATTTTTTTCTTCAATGCCTGTGGCTCAAAGCGAGCTGGGATTATTCTAGTCATCATGGTGATCATCACTACATAATTATTAATAATAACTACAACCACAGCTCACTAACCTTCATTTTATGTTATCCTAGCATTTTGATTATTATTTTAGATCTCATTTTCAAGCACCACTTTCCTAAAAATACAAAATTACATATTCCTTTTTTGTTTGATTCAAAATTACAGCAATTTTTAAAATTCTGTGAACTCGGTAGTTGCTTGTTGCATGCTGGAATTTGGTTTTTTGTTGCTGTCAGTCAAAAATATCATCAAAAGGTAGCGACTGATTATCATTGATTGACGGAAGTGAAAAACCAATTTCACAACAAACTGTTGAAGTGTTTGAGTTTGCAGAATTTTGAGGATTGTAGTAATGTCATGACAAAAATATATATTCCAAAACTTCATGGGTAAAACAAAAAATTGCAAACTTTTCAAGTGGTCTCTGAACAAAGTTTTTCAACAGAATATACTTCAGACATATGCTCGTCAAATAGAATTGTATCTTCACTGACCACTTTGGGAAAAGTGATTGTTGGGGGGTTGATTTATTTTGGTCATAAATTTTCTTTGATTTCACCCCACCCTCCTCTCTTACTTTTCTAAAATGGTTCAGCCCTTATTTGTCACGTGGCCACGATACCGCTGTGGGGAGGGGTGGGGAAGAGAATAGTCCTAACTCCCAAAAACACGTAAAAAGCAAAATTATGAAAAAATGTGTACAATAAATCGTATAAAGAAGCACAAATGAGCACATGAAAGAAAATTCTGCGGCAGGAATCATCTAATCTTGACAATCTAAAGATTTATCCCGAGAGAGAAAGCTGCTAAAAAATGCCAACCAAAATTTCATTCAGTTTTGCTTAACAGCAAAAAGAAAACCCAAATTAATAATAACACCGACTCATCTCCTTTTTCCAGTCAACTTTTGCACGAAAAAAGGAGAAACAATGCCTTTACCTGGAAGCAGTTCGACCAAAATGGCGGCCACGTGGCGACAAGATGTGCTCCTCCTTCTACCCGTTTTAGGTTTAAAAACTTCTTGTTTTTCCTACATGTCTTCATTTCTACGACCCTAAAAGTATAATAAACAATTTTGAGTGAGAAAAGTACTAAAATTCGCAAGAAATTATGAGAAAATTTTGAAATTTCGAAGGGACAAATACCTGAACTCTCTCCACAGCACGTGGAACCTTGAACTGACTAAACCACAAGGAACTATGGGATACTCGGCTGTGAGAGACTGGACCGGAGTAGGGGAGGGGTGGGTAGGAAGATGACTTGCTTTTGTGCGCAGTGAGAGACAAGGTGTGAAGGTATTCGGATTTTTTTATCGTTATTTGGGAACTCTTTAATGGAAAAACAGTACTAATTTTGAGGTATCTTATGCATTTTCCTAACTGATTTCCCTTGTTATTTGGGGCTCAAGAGAATCAGGAAAAAAAATCGTGGGCCTCCTTTAAAAATACTTTCATTGCTTCACCCCCCCCCCCCCGAAAAAGGGATTAGGAAAATGCGTAGTCTTGCCGCAAGACGTCTAGAAAATGCGCAAAACACATCAATCCACATCATTTGATTAATGGTTCATTAAACTACTTTATTAAGGTGAACAGATGTAACAAAAGCATAAACGATTTCCAAAGGAGATCATTTGATTTATTGATAAGCTGACTACCAAGGCACACCGCTGGTCAGTTGCCTTCCAGCGTTGCCTCATTTCTCCATAAAGTCCTTTCTGAATGGGCGACGGTTAATTGAGGGGACATCATCGTCATCTTGCGTCTGTATTTGGAGAGAACCGAGGAATGTAAATCAGTTGGAGAGATTTGATCTTTTAAAAGACTGAGTACCAGATTTTCGACAAGAAGCCTCAGTATAGATTGCGCGCGTTCCAGGTTGTGCTTTCATCCCTTGCTTCCCGCCCTGAAAACAAGAATAGTTTGGCTTGCGCAAAATCCTAAAAGGAATCTCATTCCAAATTTTCAAGCTCAATATGATCGCTGGTTACCAGTGTATTTCCCACTTCTATTTTTCTTTTCCTGCTTCAGTCTATCGAAATTCTTGTTCTCGCGCAAAAGAACTTATCAAATCCTAGTTCTCAAAGCATCCTTCTAATGCTAGTATAGACACGGGACAATATACTTAGACACCTCTTGAACAGTGATGGCAAGTAAAACAAAGTTTGCTTGTTACCTTGAATACTCTGGCCCTTTTGAGGAAGCGTTTCCCCCGAGTTTTACAAGCCAAATCATCTCTCTTATTACATAAACCACCAGCAATCGCTTCTTGCTCCTCGACCAAAGACGCAAAAACCAGGACAAACACCACACACAGTCCAATCATTCTACAAGACATCTTTTGAGCTGAAATTGGTTTGTCTGTTCTTCGATCTTCTCCTGTCGCATTGAAGGTGTCAACTAGAACTCAGGAGACAAGTCTAGTAGTTTTTATGGTTCTGAAATTTATTTTACACATTCCTTCTGTTTACAGACTTAAAAGGTTTTGCCTTGCCCGAGGAAATGATGAAATAAAAATCAAGAAAAGATTGCTATTTGATCTGTTGACTTTTCATATTGAAAGCGCGCACCTTTCTTGCTACCTGGTGTTTTTTAGTGACCTTGGGATTTTTAGCGCGCGGTTAGGGGGTAGGATGTTGTCAAAGTGTTTGCCGCAAACGGACGATCGAGTCGGATCCTGTTAGAGTACAAAAATGCTCTCGATCTCATTACCCGACAGGATATAAGTAGCATTATTAGCATATTTAAGTGTTTGCACACCTGCGCGCTTATCTTCAAATACTTAAGATGATCTTGGGCCTTCTGCTTTTAGTACCGCCTGGGAGGTGTTAAAAACCAGCGTAAATAAGGGCAAAAAGAGCGCAAATACTACTTAACGAATTATGATCGAACCACTTGAGTTTGGATAAGATAATTGTTATCGAATTTCCCATCCGCGTAAACTCGTATAATTTGCAGTGCCGATATAATGTAGGATGGGTGGAAGTTAGTTAACTGAAGTTGCGCTTTTGCAATCGTTACAGGGGCACTCCACACCCAGAACAACTCAATCTTATATCAAAGATGTTTTTTACCATAACGTTTTGCGCGCGCTGATTGGCTGAGAGCCATGTTCGATAAGAGGACAGACTGATGGAAATGACGTATACCATGTACAAATGCAATTACATATAATAATGTACAAACAGCGCGCGCTCAAAAAGGTCTGATTTTTCAAACTTTTTTCAGGGATATATCTCAAATAATTAAAAAAACGAGCATCAAAGTTGCAAAAAATGGCAAAATTAAGAGCCGAGAGCCGCAATGTGAGTTTTTGGTGACTAACGTTATTGAAATAAGTATATAAGTAGGATCTTCAGTTTTCCTTTCAGGATGTCAGAACTTATTTCGAGCTTGTTGTGCCATTTGTTAAATGTCATATCTAAAAGTTGCTGGGCGAGAAAGCTAGATAATCACAGTCATAAATACCTGGGAGAGAAATAAAACATTTTTATACATCAATGTCAAGGTTACACATTCATTGAGATACGATGATGAATTAATTATGTATACTGTAATTATTTCAATAACATTAGTCACCAAAATCCTAAAAAGATGAGATTGCTGAATGATAATTATTAACTAAACTACTTCTGGTGGCTGGGATATCAACAGCTAATGTGCGAGGATGAGAAATGGTCCCAAAAAGGAGATTTGGCTGAGAAGCGAAGCTTCAAGGGCAAATGTGATATTCTGATGACATTTCCCATCCAAGGACATTATCAGCCAATATTCCAGTGTGCCAAGAAGAGGTTTATATTTTATATCCTAACGACAGGATGGATACCACCTCAGAGGTACCACTTTCCACCAATGACAGCATGTGATATAGTTGGAATATAATGGGTTATATTTTACAGTGCGTCTACTCAAACTAAAGCCACCCAAACAAATTTTTCCACAAATTATCTAATCAAATTCGAGAATTTGAACAATAGAATCATCCCAAATTTTAAGATTTTTTGCTTTACCTACTCTTAGACATATTCTGCTTGAAACTTGTTTACTTGTGATCATAAATGGTTTGAAAACAGTTTGTGATAATTTACAATGATTTTATTGCAGTTAAATAGTCACAATGTCGAATTAAAAAATTTGTAGAAAATTTGCGAGGGTGGCTTTGGTTCGTGTAGACACACAGTAAAGCTATGTTTTGTTTTAGAAAATGTAACATAGAATTTCAAGTCCATCGGTATCTATCAAGTAGTAATAAGTTAAACATCTTACTGAATTTCTTGTTATCCACAGCCTTTTAGGTGACAAACATTAAAATGAGTACATCTGAAATTAGCTTACCATACATACACATGGTACATTTATACCTTTACAACAGTTATCTACTCCTTGTGAAGAAATTCAGGTTACCCCAAAGGCAAGCCCATCATAGGAAGTTGTTTCTCACAATTTGAATGAGTCCTTCTCCCTTCTTCCCTTTACTGGTGCTACAACCTTCTCTTTCGATGACCGACAGTCAGACTTGGAAGGTAATGTTTGTGTAAGCAATACTGTTTCATTATTTTTTTCTGAAAAAAGGGAGGTGTATCAGTAGTGTACAACAGTCCCCCCAACCACTGGGGGTTTAAGTTCAACTCACAGTCTAGAGCAGAGTATTTTAGGTCTCATATTTCAAGTTTTTTTTGGCTGGTATCCAGCATGTATTTTGTCTTGAATTAACAGTTTGCATAAGTTAATTAGTACAATGGAAATCACCGAAGTGTGGAATTGTTGTTAAAATTCGTATGATGGGCCCACCCGCAAACATCAACATTTTTGTGTGCATTCCTTTCTCCACAGAGCGGTATACTTTTGATCCTTTTCTTCTCTGCCAATTAGCAAAAGGATGCCGACGCATGAAGAAAGGAATCCAGACAAAAACATTGATGTTTGTGGGTGGGGTCGTCATCCGAATTTTAACAACAATTCCATACTTTGGTGATTTCTGTTGTAGTAACTCTGTAGAATACCTTCCATGTGAATCTCAGAGTGATTTCTGTGTTTGTGATCTTCTAAATGGTGATGGTGATCTATCTTTGCCTCTGTTTGTATCTTTGGTTATGTTAAGGGAGATCTTTCTCTCCTGTTTGCTCTTATCAGGTAATTTGCTTTTGAAATTTGGAGATGGTGGAACCTTGATCCAGCACTCCCTTCTGCTTGACTCCTTGATGGCATCCAAAACAGTTCTTGTGTATAAACCTAAAAATGATTGTGAAATGAGTATGACAAATTATGGTAAAGTGTAGTGCCTAGGGAACGAGGATTTATTTTCCGGGCGAAAGCCCTTGGAAATAACGGAAAGATTAATTTCCGACCTCACTGGGATTCGAACCCACGACCTTCGGAATTGTACTACCGATGCTCTACCAGCTGAGCTAGAGGTCAGACTGAGAGCA
>WUCR03013127.1:0-11228 GCA_009858155.3 Phymanthus crucifer
TTTCTTTCTCTTTTTGTCTCCTTTTGGTACTGAATGTTTTAATGCTTGTGTCTTTGCTGGTGCAAAACAACAAAAAAATGACATTTACTCAAATAAAACTTACTTACTCTTATTTACTCAAATAAGAAGGGAGCCTTACTGTGCGGATACTCCAACCACGACCAGTTTGATATCTTAGTATAATTTAGCCAATCATATCGCTGGATCTTGCAATAATGATTAGACCAGCCAATTATATAGCACATAAATGAAATAAGAGCATGGGGGGGGGTTGGGATTTACATTGACTGGTGCATAACGAGGATCGCTATTGAATCGAGTTGACACTGAAATTCAAGCTCAATAAATTTGGAAGTCACAGTTTACCATGATAACAGTTATCTAAGATTTTTATACTCCCAAATTATAATATTATCTATATAAAAACACATTTTACCTAGAAGGTCCTTGTTTTCTTTCTTATGTCTTGCTTTGAGGGTTTCTAAGTCCTCAGTGCCATTTTCTTCCATCACGTCCGCCATTTTGAATTTTTCCTTATGATGAAACCCGCTGTACTTCTTTCAACGCGGGCACAACTTTTCTACGAACACAGGGACCCCAGTAACTCCTGATTTAAGCCAAAGCAACCACTCGTTATATAATGCACTAGTCAGTTGTTTCCACCCCCTCCCCTCAACTGACTTTTTCACAATCATATCATTGCTATAAATTACATGAAATTAGTATGAAGTTGCTGAGTACTACTGCTGCTATTTAACAATTAGTCCTCGAGTCCGAATGGTCTACGAGTGAATAGCCCATGAGGCCGAAGGCCGAATGGGCTATTCAAACTCGTAGTCCATGAGGCCGAGAGGACTAATTGTAGAGATATCCTAGGATGTTACTGAAAGGCTGATGTGAAATTGGGGGTGTCCCAAATAGAGATGTATAAGGGGTTTGGTGACTGAAAAATATTATAACTCTCAAGGAGGTACCTAAAGGGTGTTTCAATTTATTGAGATCCTAAAAGGGGGGTCCTTGAAAGTTTTCAAAAGGGGGTCTTCCAATTCCCCCCCCCTCCCCCAAACAAGTTTTTGTGAACGCTCCGTGAAGTGAAGTGAAGTGAACACTAGTGTATAAGAACGTTAACCTACATAACAGCTTTATAGTAAGCTATATCGTTTTAGAAGTTTACGTAGGTCGATTTATCCCAAAAATAGGCCACAAACAATAGACCTTATTCGATGCGTGACAACTGTTTTTTCCCATCTCAGACCACGTGTCATTCCCTAGAGTATCATTTCTTTGTCTAACAGTTGTGCATGAGAAGACACATGAATATGGATACACCTTAAACAAAGAATCATATTCTCTAGGGAATGACACGTGTCTAACGGGAAAAGATCGTCACGGCATCGAATAAGATCTATTCATGGCGTTACCATTTGTCTGCTAAAATATTATCGATTTTAGATAATCTAACTTTTGAAAACTTTATTCTATATCTGATCAATAACTTTCCACACTTATCAGGCCTCTACCTCCATCTGTCCCTCCCTTTTTTCCAGTGTAAATACATTATTACTTCATTACAGGTTGTCAGACAGGTTTTCAATATATACCATGTCGTTACAGCTGTAAAATGAAAGGCTATAACTAACAAGACTGAATTGAACTGTTTTTAGCTGTTGCCGCCTGAGGCTATTGAAAATTGGTAGTGCGTGCGCGAGCCTGTGAAAAGGTTAAGGCACGAACACTGTCAAGACAAAGAGTCAGCCACGGTTGCGGCAAGCACGAACTCCTCGTCCAATCACATTGCACGCGGAATGATAAAACACTGATATTCAAGAAAAGACCATGGGCACCGCAAGATACGCACGAGGCACTGAACTTTGCACAGTCATACGAAATCTGCTAATGGATATACAGGAGAAACGCGCGTGCACAAGGTTCGAATAATGTACACGTTTTACTGAGGCAATCAGGAGCCCATTACAAATAAGGAGGTTGAATTAAACAAGAAACTAGCTTTTTAAAGGTTAAAATACAATAAGTGAGCGAAAGAGTATAATCAAGAAAGTGAGAAATCGCTATTCATAAATTCATGAGAGTCGTTTCAAGTTTCAAATTCTTTGAGGTTTCAAACCACAAAGAACATCACATGTCACAAGGAAAGCACAAGGAAGGCTTCCTATGGTTTCAGTTTCAAAACCGCTGACTCACATTGCTGACGCATCACCAAATATGGAAGTGATGTAATGTGACGTAATGATCAATTTTAATTTCCCTTCTCACGTGACCAAACATTCATTCTCGAAACATTGCGCAGATAAAAGTGAAAAACAGCAGCACGAAAATCTTCCTTCTCGAGTGTTTTACAGCGAAAATATGAAGTGGGCATTCAAAGAAGAGCATTCTTTAGGTAGAGCTATCCTTCATTGAAGACAAAGAGGTATTTTTTTGGTGATTTTTGACGATTTTATGTTTATTTGCTTTCGCTTTCGATATAGAGTCGCGATGTCAGGAATCGACCAAGATTCGCTCAAAATACCCAGACCGAATACCAGTAAGTCAAATATATACGCTTCTTATGCGAAAATCAAGGATTATTTTATTAAATAAGATTCTCTAAATGTTATTCTAGGTTGTGGTGGAGAAGGCACCGAAGTCTTCCATTCAAGACATCGATAAAAGAAAATTTCTCGTGCCTTCAGATCTCACAGGTACAAGCCAACCAGCCATCTTGCAGGGCGGAAGCGACGAGATAGACTGTGTTTTCATAGCTTTTTTCTTCAAAACTTTGAGAGAAACTCCAAGAAAACTTAACGAAAATTCCTTTTCTTATGTCCACAGTTGCACAGTTTATGTATATAATTCGGAAACGAATCCAACTGCCTCCAGAAAAGGCCATGTTTCTGTTCGTCAACAAAGTCCTTCCAACCACAAGGTAACATCATCTCCATTTTCCCTTCTCTTTCTTCTTCTTCTTCTACTTATTTCTTGACTTCTTTATTACATAATTGCCCTTTCCACACACGATAAAGCAATTATTATCCATATTAATCTATGTAATTCCATCCTGTCCTTGAAGGGAAACTCTTTTTTGCTTAGGTTGGATTATTTTAGGCTTATTGTCTTCGCCATTTAAAAAAATTCTGAAAACAATATTGAATTTTTTTATTCCCCCTCGATTATAAATCAAATAAAGCTGTATTCCTAGTTAACCAGAAAACCATAAGAAATCTTTATTTTTCCATCATTTTCGAGAACGACAAAGCACTTTCTGTGTTTTGGTTATGAATAATTTTCGAGCTCAAAATAACAGATTATTTAGCTGATGACAACATCTCTAGCTTTAATGATTTTAGCAAAAAGGTTTATTTTTTATTCCAGAAGTTGAGGACTTTCTTCAAAACGTTTAAATTTTTTAAGTAGAATTGAAAAATAAAAAGAAAAAAAATCGAAGATTTTTTATTATTGAGACCATAATTATTTACTTGCAATAAAACCAAATTCTATTTATGGAAACGTTGAAAAGTGTTTTCCTAGATTAAGAATTTTTACAAGATTTTGTTCTTGGAATCAATGAACTGGAAAGCATATGTTCTTTTGTATGAAATCTTTTCAGTTTCTGAAAATTTTGAATTTTCTTTGTTTACGAGTGACATTCTAAAACATTAATTCAGAAAGATTTGCATATATTTGCATTTGTAAACAATTTCCCATCCAACAACTGAACTGGTATAAAGGCTGGAGGATCCTTCATTTGTATGCCATGGAAAGTTTTCATTATTTTTTACAAATATACCAGAAGAAAAATAAGTGGAAAACATGGAGTATATGTGTCCTCAAGCACAGAATGTTTTTGAACATGAAGGAAATTTAGCTTTGTGGGCAAGGCAATGAAGGGTTTTGTGGTTGTGAAGCTCTTGTAAACAAAGCCTATTTGCTTAAAAATAGCTATTTTGGATAACTTTTTTATCATGTCAACTGAAGTTAAATCCTTCAGTAAATAACCCACCTTGCCTGCTGAATAATTGTTAAACACAGTAGTATGCTTTCCTTTAAATCCTGATTTTTGTTCAACATTTGTTGACCTGCATACTCCTTTGTATTTGGCCAAAATTAATTTTCTTGGTACCTTTGTCCAACACATGTTCACATTCACTTTGTTAGTGTCTGACTAAGTTTGACAAAAGAATTTCTAATGACTACAAATTTCCTGGGAAATGTTTTGTTAAAGAACAGGCAGGGCCTATTAGTTTGATGTTTGGACTAAATTTCTAAAATTCATACCCATTCTAAATAAAAGATGAAAAAGCATTGATCTGGATGCCAGTGTGGAATTGAACAAATCTCTGAACTACCTGGTCTAGTTAGACCATTGTGCTGCTCACCTGTGCATTTTAAAAAATTTTCACTGTATAAGTTCCATTGTGTCACTAGCTAATTAAGTACTGGTTGGCACATGACAAAGGCTTATGTCACATATGAATATTTTTGATTATGAAGCATCATTAACTTGACTTATGATGGATTGTGGGACTACATAATTTACCAAGAACTAAAACACTAAGAGTATATCTTAAAAGGAATTTACCATATTGAAATCACCAGTAGCTCCAGTATGAACCTCCAAGGGAGGGTTAAGTTACAAGGGTAAAAAATTTTGATTACTGGTGTATAAAGTCCAGTTGAAGTGTACCCACTAAGTTTGGTTTAACATTGCTAGTTTTTACTTTTGCCTTAAATTTAGTATAAAGTACAATATGTATTTGCTGATCAATGTTCCAATGATTTGTTTTAGTTCAACAATGGGAGCAATCTATGAAGAACACAAAGATGAAGACGGCTTTTTATACATTGCCTACAGTGGAGAGAACACCTTTGGAAACTGAACAGTGCCAGTATTGATTACTAGTTCTCTTATCCAACCACCTAGTTTATCTGTAACACACAGTAATGTTTATATACATGCTAAAAATAGCATATACATAAACCTGGCAGTTATACTCTAATTCTACCCCTAAACATGATCATGATGTATATTATTGCCACGTCTATTAAAATATCCCAAAATTAGTTTACTCATCAGTAATTTAAACAACCCTTCACTTATTCCTTAGTTAAAAAGCTGGGTATCACTTGTCAAAAGCTTGATGGGGAAATTTTTTCTAACTTGATCAATTGTGACATCATAATTCATTCTAAACAAGCAGTTTTTCTAAACTCCTAGATTAATGAAAAGTAGAGAGGAAGAGGATAAGATGGCTTAAACATTGCTTATAAGCTGGAAATTGAAGTCCCAGAGTTTGTAAATACCATGTACAGGGAATCAGAGAGGTTGGGTGGCAAAAAAAAGGTTTTTAATAATTATTAATTGGTTATAAATTCTAGTTACAGATACTTATAATTTAGATATAATGAGGTTTACTAGTCATAAATTTGCTTGTTGGGGTGAAAGGCAAGACATTTGCAAGCTTCTGAGCCAGATGCGTGAATAATATCAGATGTGCACATATTATATTTTTGATATGTTTGATCTGGGCTTTTCATCTGGAAGTTGTGAAAATAAAATTATTAAATTAAAATGTGGAATTTCGTGTGCAGCAAAATGAAGGAATGAAGATGATAGGGATAGAGTGCAAACATTAAACTCGTGAAAAAAGTGCTAACTAAATAGTGTTACATTGAGAGTTGCAGGTGCACGCAACTATAGAGGTTTATAGCACATCGGCTCATTAAGACAGTGGCATTGGCACTATTTGGTACTAAATATTTAGCTATCTATTTCAGGGGTCTAGGCTGTATTCATAATGTATATATGGCAGAGGGGGGCAGGCGAAATCTTTAAGTGACACTAAAATTTTTCAACACCCCCCTTAAAGTCCCCCTAAAAAATGGCGATCCCCCAATTTTTTGATAAAAAATTACAAACCCCCCATTTTACTGAAAACAATTTTTCACATCTCCCCTAAATTTTACCTGCCCCCCCCCCCGTCATACATTATTACACAGCCTTAGTGTTTGCACTCTACTAGTACTTTGTGTGAGGTATACATGTATGAGCTTTGAGAAATGGATTGGTTCATAATGCTTGAGGTATTAGGGCATCCGTTCGCCTTGCATCTGTCAATCCAATGCAAATTTATGACTAGTCACAATTGACAAGACCATACAAATTTTGTTTTGAAATGATATCATTTATTATGATGAAAAAACTGAACTAAGTTTTCTGGCTTTAGTGACCATGCAGGGAAAACATGCATAAACTGTGTTCGCATCTGGTAATAGCTTGTTGCAGCATTTTTGAATTGAGAATAAGTCTTCAGATTTGTAGACCTGTACATTTTAGAAGTGCAAAATGAATCATTAATAAATAGAAAAATACACCAACCAATGTCCTGACATTTTGTTTCCTTTTTTGCTGCGATTTTTTCAGCAAGTCGTTTTGCAACAGCAAGCTACTTGTTCTACACTGCTGTTGCAAGACAAGTTTGCTGGAAGAGTGCATAGTGTAATGGGCTGTCTCAATATTTTTTGTTGTGACACATTGCAGCAATTGGCAATGCCATTGCAGGCCCTGTTACACCTGCAGTTTTCTCAGTAATTTGTGCAGGACAAGTTACCAAGAACATTGCAGTGTTACAGGCCCTTAAATCTTGGTAACCAAAGCCTTCATTTCACAGAAGCCATGGAGATTCTTCAGGCAGATGGAGACTTTCTGCAATACTCTGGTTTCATGTGCAACAAATCTGTACACTTTGTCCGCAGCCTCCTTTGCACAGGCTTAGGCTCGTTTGTATGTTAGCTATTCACAGAAACCATTAAAAGTCCATGGGATTTCAAATCATCAGATTGTCCAACTTGTACATTCTTCGCATTGTTGGTGATTTTTACGAACCATTTGCTCTTAAACGAGGCTAAGCCTGTGCAAATGAATCTGTGGTCAAGTGTACAGTACTATTTATTGAACATGAAACTGGGGTATCCATACAATGGGCATTTGTGCAAATTTATGCATTTTCTGATGCTCAAAAAAGAAAAAGGCAACCCAGTGAAACTTGACAACATTCTCTCAACCCACCCTAGCCTCATCCACAGGATATTCTCTTCGCTGTTTGGCATGACATCACACATTCGGTTTGGTCTTTCAGGAGTGTCCACCAACTTGAATGAGGGATAGCTAACAGAGAGTAGCCTGGGGATGAGGCTAAACCCACCCCTTCCCACAAAGTAAGTGCAGAATTGTGACTAGCTTCAGAAGTTTTTACGATGGTCTACTAGATTCGAGCAATCATAGGCAGAGGTGGTAGGGGAAGTTTCTTTCCCTTTCAGCCTCATGTATGCTTGGTCTTCTGTACAAAACTACATGGTACATGTACATGACATAAAATGGTTTCCATTTGGAACGTAGTTGCTCACCTTAAAGTAGCTGGAACTTTTTCATCTGGAATAATACTGACTAAATCCTTAAACTCCTCAAATAAACTGACCTTGCATATGGATAACCTGGAAAAGGATTTTAAACAAGATATCTCAAAAGAAGGACACCAGCTTCAAAATTACATGATGCCCTAGCTGGTAGCACAGTTGGCAGAGTGACGTCTAAGTGAATGCCTCTCAGTACCTTGCTTTTGGAGTATTCAAGGCTGCTTTTGTGATTCCTTGTCTCAGTCCATTGACTCCCACTTCATAAATTGGTGGCTCCTTGACCCAAACTATTGCTTCAAAGAAAATGAAATTTATAAATCAGATGAGGATAGAATAGAGCTGCTCAGAGAATAGAAAATCAAATCACATCAATTACACCCCTATTTTCAAAATTACATGACCTAAAGGAGTCCAAACATTTGGCAAGTTTACTGACTTCCATCAATCAAATTTAGTGCTGGCCAAGTTAAAAGGAATTGCCCCTCAACATCCCAGATAACAGCTAGTTCTCGTGCCTGTGAAAATGCACAGTAAAGATATTTTGATTTGTGGTTCTAAATGAAAGTTTTATGTTCAGTGCTTTTATGCTCAGTTTTCAAAATTACAAGCTTTTCGAATTTCATTCCAATCACAGAACCGGGTGGCCCAGGGGTTATGTGTGACGTGTGGAAACGTGATGGCGACCCCCCTGGGCCACCCAGTCAGAAGAACTACTGTCACCTAAATTCTTCCATATCATCATATTTGAAGGAATTCATGTTCATAGCATGTTAAGAAGGCCATTTATGGAACCTAAATATTATATAGCATGCGATTGGAAGTGTGAGCTCAGTGTCATCGTTTCATTGATTGACAGAATCCAAAACTCTACTACGTCTAGCCATACCAAAGGTACCAAAGGTTACACAATTTTGAAAATAGGTGTTACATATTTATAAATTGTCAGCTGATGAAAAAGGTTACTACCCATTTGCAAGTGACTGTGAAGCATGACGCGCCAAACTAGTTGTTACAAGTTATAACGTACAAGTTTCACATGCACTACTAATAGTTACCAATTTCCATTGAAGACACAATTTTGCATCAAGGAGTGGAAATACCAAAGCGCATAAAGGCCACTGAAATCAATTTCCTTTTCAATTCTTTTGCTTTTTTTGTCCAAAGTGAAAATTCTAGGATGAATTGCTCATATTTTGCTTTTTCCATCTTCACATTTCAAACTAGAAAATTTCCCACACCAAACATCCAAGATACAACTTATAAACATAAGTAGTTTGGCGCATCATGGTCGCTTGCAAATGGTAGTATACGAGTTTTACTAATTGAAAGAAATGCCCAGACAGAAGAGATTTCTTAGGATATACCTGCCGATGATGGTGATATCTTGACATTTTTTCCCATCTCATCTTCAACAGTTTCCTTCCCATCCTTGAATATCACATCAGTGGTAAGGAACTTTGGAGCATTAACTTTATATCCACACAATAGTTTGAAACTATCTATCTTATCCTTTGCCCTGCCATACAAGCCTCTCTTTAATGCACCTGCATTGTAGGGGCACCTCCCCAGTATAACTGACGACAGATATAAAGGTGTTACCAGAAAATGGGTTGGCAATCCCCCTTGGCAACCAAGGACATTCCATTTTAATATCTTGTCGCTACAGGACATGGATAAAGTGGGGTCACCTCTGCCTGGCTTGGTTCGCAGTACCCCAATGTGATGATAATCAATACCAGGTTGCAAAGGATCTTGGGGTTCACCGGGTACACACTTGGCACCAGTTCTGAAAATATCTTTTACACCACTCTGTTCTTGTATTATCATATTATCTGTTTTCCTGTCATGCCCTAGACTTGTCCCTTCAACATGTGAAGAAGGCACATGACTTGATGTCTTTCTTATTTCTTTCTCCATGATAATTTCTCTTCCATTGCAATTTTTAATATTTTGTTGACAATCATTTTGTGGAAGACAAGTAGGTGTTTTGTTGTTCGAACAGCAAGTGTTTGCACCAAGAGGGTTTAAAGTACCATTACATGTAGTTATGGCTTTAGCATCTTGGCAATGCGATTCTTTGCAACAACAACCACTAAAGATCTTGTTACTTGATAAACAAGGTTTCTTGAGTTCTCTCACAGCTTCATCCATTGTATAATTTTTTCTCTTGTTCTGAATAAGATTCTTAGATCCAACTTCATTTGTATCACCTGATTTATTGTTTTGCTTCAGTTCATTTTCTAATTTTGGAAATATTGAAGCATCTCCACCTGTAATGGAAGAGAAATTAGATTTACTCACTCGATGATCATGCTGAATGAAAAAAACATGTCAAGACATAAAAACTAACTGACCAAATCAACTACCACCTGCCTGTCTGCTTGCCTGACTATTTACTGAACTGCCAGTCCTTCTGCCTGTTCATCCACCCACCAGCCTGTCCCCACCAGCACACCTGCCATTCTGCTGGGCCACCTATATGCATGCATGCCTGGCAGCCAGACTGAATGATGCTGTATAAATTATAATGGTTTATGCTACTCACATGGAGTGTGCGAGGTAAAGAGGTGGAAAGATATCCCATCTTTTAATCGGCATAGGTTGGAATCTTCCAGGAAATCAAAGATGGTTCCATGTTTTCCTTTGTATGTGTCTGCTAACTCTTTATACAAATACCTGGAATGTTGTATTGGTGCATCAAAAAAATATTGTTACTGCAAGTTCTATATGAATGGAGAAAATTTCAATGCATGTTGGATGGTAATTAGGTACAGCATGATGCTCATAAGTATGACAGTTTTAATGTACCTGCATACTTCTTTGCACGGGATTTTGTACTTCAAACTGACTTATTTTGGCGTGTTTTACCAAATACAGTATGGCGAGTGAAAACTCATTTAGCAGCAAAAAGCCCATGCATAGAAGTATGCCAATGCATTAAAAGTGGTCATACTTTTGAGCGTTGTGCTGTAAATGATCAAAATTTTCAAGAGTAAAGACATTTGTTTTATATTTGCTTTCTCATTAAAGAAAGGATGTTGCCAGACTGCATGCTCATGTGGTATTAACCTTAAAAATCCTCTTCTTGCGATGATCTCAGCATGGCTGTCATTCAAGATATTACCTGAAAAACAAAACAAAATCAAGCAAAAATAATCAATGCAAGAGTTGAATTATGAAAAACTATAATTATACTTTTACTAGCTGCACTAGAGTCATTTTCATATGAGTGGAAAACCTTCACATTACCTTATGGTTACGGCAGGAATTTCGAATGTTTTCATCAAGGTTACGATACTGCTAAGGTTACGATATGGAGCTGTAAGTTTCCCACTCGCATACGAAAATGACTCTATACACTAAATACCTTTAGCACTCATTTTACTTTGGCCAATACACTTGGAGCCTGTTCCCATGGCAACAATCTCTGTGGAATAACCATCACCTGAAATAATTTGACATTTTCCTATTATCAACTCCCAACAGTTTAGTAGAGTGCTTTTAGTCTCACTGTTGAATAACTAAATATTTAGTAAATTTAGTTAGTTATTTAGTTGACCCCACCTAAAATAGTAAAAGCGCGCCAAATAATGGTGAAGTGAATCTGGGGGCTTACTTTACCAACAAACGTGAGAAAAAGGGCCTGATCTAATCTTTGTTGTCCCCCCTGATTTTGAAGCCGCTGGCACGTGATTTTCAAATTTATGTGACGTCACCTAAAATAGTAAATAACTTATCAAACCCCCACCCCCTGGGGCAGATAGTTCAATCAAATGCCCCTACCCCTGGGTCTGTGATTTATTTACCAACATCAT
>WUCR03013144.1:0-21726 GCA_009858155.3 Phymanthus crucifer
TCACCCACATCAATATTATTTCTTAATGAAACCCTCTTTCATTAGATTGTGCTCATAATGATTTATATGGAGGGTAATTGGTAAGACCAGCCAACACATGTTGGATGACTGTTGACCCTGTGTCGGCTAATGCACAGCCGATTATCAGCTGATATGCATCTGCTGGTTATTAAGTAAACAGTTACAAGGTAAAGTGCTATCCCACTCGGTAAGAATATAAGCTGGGTCAATTAATTGTTAACTGTATCTTAAATGTGGAACCCAATCAATGAATATACAGAACCAGGGATATTAAACTCTTGTTCACATTGTACTGGGTTGGTCTAAATATAAACCATTTAAATATTAATATATGTAACTGTGTCCTCATTGTCATCTTATGACAATTTGGAAGCATTTCACAACAAAAAATAAAACCAAAAATATCCATGGCCTTACAGTCTTGGGGTGTGGCTATTTCAAGCTAATCACCATTAGGCTAAAGAAACTCTATTATTTGAAAAACTAAATCAGATTTAGATGTCTGGGACTCATCTAAGCACGAGTTGAGTTGAGTTATAACTTTATCTTCACTGCCAACTGAGACAAAATAGCTATAGATTAATCAGCAGATAGACTTACTCACAATCAAATAACCATTAAGTATATTTACGTATATTTTTTCTCTAAGAAATTTCAGAAGTGTTAAATCTAAATTGATTGATGGTAGTGTACTGCAGATTAACCTATCATGGTGCTCGTCTCAATAGACCTAATCTGCTGACAATGTTTTCCCATTTCAGACCACATGTCATTCCCTAGAGTATCATTTCTTTGTCCAGTGGTTGTGCATGAGGAGATATATGAATATTGATATATCTTAACAAATAATCATATTAAGAAATGGTCTGAAATGGGAAAATATTGTCACGCAGTGGATTCGGTCTGTTAGAACACTGCAATGCAATGAAAAAGTGGAAAACTGAAAATGCCAAACAATAATGCTTTTTTTATCAGCCACATTACAAATGTTGAACTTGGGAACAACAGCTTCTGAATGACAAAATCTAGTCAAAAGCCTTTTCTAACATAACCATTATCTTTTATGCTTCCCTCTTGTATACAAAAGACTGACAATGGACACTTCCTTATACTGCAATTTTTGGTATAAATTATTTGTTTGAGAATGCTCAATAATATTTTTCACTGTGCATGTTTCACACCATGATCAACTTCCAGGCATGTTTTCATATTGTATAAAACTAATATACTATTAATTTTAGGTATTGATATTGGGTAATGATCATAATCCAATATCATGATACAGGTACCTCCTGTTTTCTTTGGGACACCCAGCTATTAAATACATGTCTGAAATAGGAATGAAAAGAATAGATTATCAAAACAAGTTACTGTGGAAAGACATACCCTACCCCTTCGCAGATGGTGACAGTAATTTATAGTGGATTGAGGGGTACATTAGATTATACACATATCTAGCATTGCCTTGTAGCAAGTGGTGGCAAATAGAATACCCAGTCAAATCTTTCCCAGCAACATAGATCATGTCTATTAGTGTTGTGGTGAGATATTTGAGGGTAGGGGTGCAGTATGCTACATTCTCCACTTCCACATTCCCATAATACATTGCCGTTTTGGGTGAGCACATAAAAAACTGTAATGAAAATAAATATTCTTCCATGGAATGCATGCTATACCATACTCTTATCTGCAAAAACAATGATTATCAGTTGATTCTGAGTGAATGTCCCACTTTCAAGTTATCTTTTAGTGTATAAGAAATGCATATGATTTTGGTATATCTGTCTGTTTTCCCCACAGCACCAATTATTGTAATGATTTACAACATCGCAATTTCCTGGTCAGTCTTTAACAAGAAATTCTTGGTTTAAGTTCCCAAAACTGCAGTGTATTATGAGAATGTGAAATGTTGATTTTAGTAGTGATAGCCATGTTAGTAGGGGGGTGGTTGACACACTGTCTTTGTCCCCCCCCCCCACTTCATGGGTCCATGTGTGCTGGTGATAGTGATAGGGTAAAGGATCTCTCGTGTACAATAGTGTCAATAATATCACTGAAACTGACAAGGCTAAGCGAGCAGACACACCCACTGGGTGGATTATTTGCTCTGAGAGGCTGTGTGAAAGAAATTGAAAGCACAAAAATATACAATTTTTTTGAACCATCATAACACTGCAGGAGAACTCCATTACTCACCTACAATGTGCAATAATACAATCATTGCTACAATACTGGGTTCCTCTTTCTTTGGTTGTGCGAGCAGGCATGTTACAGCCTTCTCTTATGCATATTCTTTGACTAATAGGATTGATAGTCATCTTGGGTTTCTAGAAACGAGTTATAGAAGTTGGGTTATACTGATACGAAAGCATACTGTAGGCTGTGTTAACATATGTAACACAATATTGACATGACAAAGCAAATCACGTGGCCAAATGTTATGGAAATAATTTTTTCATCTAGCTGTGACTAGCTGCAGTTATAGGTTTTCTGTAAAACCAGACAATAAACAAAAATGTTGTGAAACAGGGCTTCTGCTGCTGGCCTCAGAAACATAAAAGCTATCTGAATATTATTAGAGTTTATTAGACAGAAGCAAATTTTATAACAAGCCATTGGAATGTTGGAGGGTAATACTGACTAATAGAGCCCCATACCAACTGTCAGCCTCCTGTTGACCAACTTAGTCGCCCAACGTTGCCCTACTGTTGGTTCAACAGATGATATTGGGCTCTATTCCTCAGTGTTATCATGTCTGAGTTTGCAGAAAACAAAACTGCAGTACAAAATTCCTTCCCAGGATTTTTCTATTCAACCAACCTTTACTGTCTTCACTGGTGGTGAAGAAGTGCTTCCAGCAGTTGTAGTTTTACTCACTGTCATGGAAGCCACCTTTGCTACTTTTACTGGTGGTTCACTCTTATTCAAGACAGATTTTGGTATTTTCAGGGTAATGCTTTCTTGTTTATTTGGTTCCTTGCTCACTGTTGTGATAGTTACTGATGAACTTGATGGGTGGCCTGTGGTCTTGGGTGATGAGATAGGAGATGCTGTATTACTAGAACTATTTTCTAACTTCCTGATTTTAGGACTGGGTTCCTGAAAAACCAATAAGCAGACATAAATTAAAGATCTCAATAACCTGCATGGCCAAGCTAAACCCATTTTAAAATCATATGGAAATATTTCAAATACAGTCAAATTTCAAATTTATTGTTGTCCAGACAAAAAAAACATTAGTTGATAATAATATCATCAGCATATACCGGTATCTCATTTTCAAAATTTTTTGAAAGAGTATTATGAATTTCACTTGTCAGGCTGATGCATTGTACTCAATATATGATATGCATCTCTCTTCGCACACAATAATTGAAATGACTCAATCAAATGACTTTATCACTGGACAATGATTACAATTAGATTGACAAGGTTGATCGTATATTTTAACATGATGAGCACAAGAGGTGTTTTGCTTGGCTTTAACAAAAACATAAATTGCAGTGACAGACAGTTACTCTAATGGGCTCAAACGAAATTGGAGGACTGCCCTGATTGGCTTGAAGTAATCAAAATGGAGAATATCACCAAAACACTTCTTATTACCTGAGATTTACTTTCGCTTTTTTCTGCTTTAGCCTTTTCATATTTAGCATAATATACCTAAAGAATGACAAAAACCATTGTTTAACATTTTGTAGTTTTAATTCAGATGTAGGATTTGTTTAAGCTGTTGTTTTCTCCCTTAACAAATAAGGGAGCATTCACAAAAACGTGTTTTGGGGGGGGGGGGGAGTGAAAAATATTATTACTCTCAAGGGGGGACCTAAAGGGTGTTTCAAATTATTGAGGTCCTATAAGGGGGTTCCCTGAAAGTTTTGAATGCAGAAAGAGGGGCCTTACAAATTTTTTCAGTTGAGAAACGTTTTTCATCAGCCCCCCCCCTCTCCAAACAAGTTTTTGTGAACGCTCCCTAAAAGGGATTTTCCCTGGGTATCCTGGCATGGCATTGTGACATGGTATTTCTGCTTCCTGCCTGTAACATGCAAAGAGAAAGTTGAACAGGGGAAGCTAGTTCAGAAAACTGACACTTACTGTAGTATTGCTATGGGACTCAGCAATGATGCCAGTCAGATGCCACATGCAAGTCCCATCACATAGAAGGTTCAATTTCATAAACCATAGACTTAATTTTTTTTTTGTATTAAAATACATTCAAGAAGGTATTATAAACAGATTTTCATAAAGGTTTGCTGCGATTTTCTGCTTTCTATGGACACAGACATTCCAACAGCTTGTCGTGAAATGGATTTTCAGTTGTCGTCAGTCATAAGAGGTACCAACTAATTAATCTTGATTGATGGCAGAAAAAGAAACATTTTACACCAAGCGGTTGGAATGTCAGAGTCCACAGAAAGCAGAAAATCGCTGTAAAACCTACTTTTTTCTGGTCTTCAAGTAAGTTTTCCCACATCTGTTGGACTATCTTGGCAACATCATTAAACTGAGCCTACATACAGAAATGCAATAATTGTTAACATTGCCATCACCAACCCATGCCATCATCAACATGCAATGTCTGTTTACAATGTGATGCTCAAAAGTGTGACCACATTTAATATATTTGCATACTTCTATGCACGGGGTTTTTGCTGCTAAAGCTTTCACATGCCATTTTTTTTTAAAAACACGCCAAAATAAGTCGGTTTGAAGTACAAAATCCTGTGCAAAGAATTATGCAAATACATGTGGTCTAAGGCGGCGTGGTTGGCACAGTGGTGAGATCTCTGTCTTCCAACCACAAGGTCCCAGGTTCAAATCCCAGCGAGGGTTGAACATTTGTGTGACCTTCTTTTCTGCCAAAGTTGACTCAGCTTTCCATCCTTACGGGGTCGGTAAAATGAATACCAGCTTGCTGGGGGCTAACCTGCGACAGATTAGTGTCCTGTCCAGCGGGGAGTCGATGACTCTCATCCGCTTAACACTACAGCACCGGCCCAATGTGCCACTTGGCACAAAAAGGATTAGTCAATTAAAAGTGGTCACACTAATACTACTAGGGATAGACCATTAGATATTTGAGGGGGTGGGGGCGGCTTTTAAAGAGAGAGAAAAAAATTCTGCATAAGAAAAAGGCAGAATAAACATTCCTGTAAGTTCCAAAAAAAATTCCTGCACAGCAATGAAAATTAAAAAAGAATTCCTGCACAATATAAATTGCCCCTCTCCCCCTCAAAAATCTAATGGGCCATCCCTTAGTGCTATACTTATAAAATAATGTACGGTATACTTTTATGACTTACAGATGGATTTTGCTGTCTGATTGCTGCCTGTGTGTCTTTGAAAAATATCTGGAAAGCTGGAGAAAGTCTGGTGAAGAAATAAAAGTATGGTCAAATTGAAGAAAAATTATGTTTGATAATTGGTAAAGCAATTCTAAGATGATGATCGTAATAGGGAAAACTGGCCCAGGGAAAAAATTGGACATCCAGCACAAAAACTATTACTGCTAAAACTGGATGTCCTTTGAAATGCCCCCAAAAATTACCAACATCACATTTCCATGATTCCGGCACGACGCTACCATTTAGTTATCGCAATGTACAAACATGATATTCGTGATCTTTAAGATTCATAACAAAGGATTCGAAAAATATGTTTAGGAAGAGAAACAGAAATTTTACTAATGAGAAAAAAAAAATAAATAAATAGCGAAGAAAGGAGGAGATAATGTATCTGGGTCTGTTGTTGGAAGAATATATTTGTACATCACGTGATGTACTTTATGGTAGCGTCGCAGCAGAATCATGAGAGCGTGACATCAGTTGTTTTTTGGGGCATTTCAAAGGACATCCGGTTTTAGTAGTAACCAATTTATAGGTCAAACAACTTACTTTTCAGACCCAGTAGAAGGCTTGTCTTTCTTCTTGCGTTTTTCTCCTTTCTTTTTCTTCTTCTTTTTCTTTTCATCCCCACTAGCCTTTCTTAATGTTTCAGCAACCACTGCTAATGGAGTATCACTATCATCACTGTCACCAGTAGCAGCTGATGGCTGTGAAGTACTAGATATAGCTGTTGCCTTGGAGACTGTTGTTGTAACTGGTAATGTGACAGGGTGGGTTGTGAAGATGTTACTTGCCATTTGACTCACTCCTGTTACCGAAACCAGATGATTGACAGCAGTACATTCATTGACGAATGTTATTTGTGTTGTGTTTACGTTTTGTGTTGATGAAGGATTAGAGGGTATAGTAATGCCACTTCCACCTTGGCCTGACACTAGTTGATTTACTAGATTAGCATCCAGTGTTGAATGTTGCTGTTGGCTTGACGTAGTGATAACACTTGGCTGGTTTGGTGTCATAGCTGTAGATGCACCCAGAGAGTGAGACACTAATGATATACCTTGCACTGGATGTTGTCCTTGCACACTTGGGTTTGATGATGAGGAAAATGAAGATAGGACAGGTGGTGTAACACCTGTATTAGTCGCTGTGCTGTTTGGCAAAGAATTATTGTTCAGTGAAAACACTTGAGCAGAAGGTTTTGCTGTTCCACCACCAGCAGAATTAACAGTCTTGACAGAAGTATTGGCCGTACTACTTTTGGTATTAATAAGGACCATTTTCACTTGTTGTCCTGAAGTGTGTTGTGATTGTGAGCCTGAACCAGAGCCAACATTGGTTCCTTTTGGTAATATGTAGTAAAAGACCTGTCCTTGGGAAGTGTTTATAGACATTGGTTTTCCAGGAGTTTGTCCCACACCTCCTTGCCCCGCTTTCAGCAACATTGCTTGCTTTAATAAGTCAATATTTGTGGCAGTATTAGGGAGCTTTACTGCTTGTAATTGTTGGTTATTGGCACCCTGGTTCAAGGCAACAGGTATGACATTGTTTCCTTTCAAAGCATTGAGTCCTCGTAAAACAGCAGCTGTATCAAATGTTGATGTTGGGTGAGTTTGACTCACAGAATCTGTGGGGACTAAAGTACTTCCTTGTTGAGAAACTGCAGAGCTTGTTGGGTTGTCATTGTTGACCTGCTCTTGGGGAAGTTGTTCTGACAGTTTCTGAGATAAAACATTTGCTTGTGCAGGTGAAGCAGCATTATTAACAGATCTCGGAAGTTGCTGGGACGAAAGAAATGGATTTTGTGTCCATATATTTCCCCTGTTTGTACATGTATCTTGTGTGCTCATGCTGCTAACCTGCTGGTGAAGCACATTTCCCTGAGTCCTGACCACACTTTGCTGAGTGATATCAGCCTGCTGTATGTTATTTCCATTCTGTAAACTGTTTTGCTTTGGCAATGATGCCTTTGAAGTATTTGTTTGTGTCATGTAGGACTGAGATAAGGATGGTCCAGCCTGGTGCTTGGGGAACTCTTGAGCTGCAACAGGATGTGCAGGTGAGCCTATATTACACAATCCTGGAGATGCCTGCCTTGAAGGCCTCTGACTCTGAGGTGATGAAATGTTCAATGGAGAGGCTACAGGTGACTGTTGCACACCTATGTTCCCCATGATATTTTGAGAGGTACCTGAAGCGAGAGGTGACATCTGTGCCAAGGGTGAAGAAATGTTTTGAGACATGATGGAATTAGCAGCAGAGGGAGGACTCTGGGCATTCCCAGGCTGCTGTGGGCTTCTTTGTGGGGTTTGGCGTGGACTATGAACTTGACCTTGATTGACCCCAATGGCGATGCTTTGAGGTGAATGTGGTTGTTGTTGAGTGGGTAATTTCATTGATTTGCTTCCTCCTCTTGCAGCTCGCAGTGGTATAGATGCCTTGTACTGTGGCATTTGAGGACTTGGTGCTTTAATTGGGCTCGCAGGGTTCTGTGATAATGGGCTACTAGCATGTGGCATGCTGGTACCCAAAGCCTTACCACTGGGTAATTGACTACCACCACCTGCTAGTGGACTGCCATTAGCCCCGGAGGAAGGACTTCGTACCATGGCAGCCATTTGGCTTGGACTGCTGGATCTTGGATTCTGTGTCATCACGTGATGCATTGGTTGATGCTGATGCTGATTACTCAGGGGAACCCCATGAGAGGTTGAGGAAAACACAACAGCATCATCAACACCCTGTGGCATATCGCGATCCACAATGTCTTCAATCAGCTGGTCAATAGAGTCCCCACCATCATCATTTTCCATAGACTGATTCAAGGGTTCATTGACAGGTAAGCTTGGCATGCTGGAAGTTAAATTTGGTTGGCTGAAACTTGACATACCATTATGTATTGACCTGTGTCTTGGCATAGCATGTCCGGCATGAGCAGCATGTCCTAATGGTTGTGCAGTAGGTACCTGTATGCTTCCTACTTGGCTTCTACCACCCATATAGTTCAGAGACTGCGATCCAGATGACACAAGAGGGGACTGGTGGTTGATTGAAGGAAGATCGAAGTTCTCGGAAGGGAATGCTGGTTCTACATGTCTGGAAGATTGTGGAACTCTAGAGTGTGTCAGCTCATTTCGTATGTCTGTTATCATACAGCTTGCACTCTGTGGGAAAACAGGGTGAAGGACTGAGGAGGTGGATGGTACCTGGAAAACAATGAAGGAGTTTGCTTGGTTAACAAGTGAACATGCACAGCCAGCTTCATGCCTACAGAGTCTGAAGCAAAAAATGCCATATACTTAACTCAAATCAATAGCAGTTATTATGGCTGCTTGCAAATGAGATGTATATGAAATAACAAGCATTATTATATATCCTAGTCAAACTCATTTTCTTATTGATTGAGAGCATGTCATGTGGAGGGAAACAAATCTCAATAACTCCCGCACTGGTAATAAATGCACATGATCAAAGCGCATGAGGGGAATAAATCCAAGTGATCAGGTCAAAGTCTATTGAAAGTAAATAAAAATATATAAAAATATTTTAAAAGTGAGAAAAAGTTTTTCTTCATTTGACTAGGGCATATAATAAAACACTTTATGACTGATCCCTCAGGAAATCAAAAAGTTTTGTTTCCCTTGAATCTTAATGTTTCCCTCAGCCGGAAACTCAGGAAAACAAAGAGATTCTCAGGAAACAAAACTAACTATTTCCCTTGGAAGCAGTCATTAAGTGGTAATTGTATTGACCCGATAGCCTTGCTTGGATGGTTCCAAAACAAAACTGAATAGTGGGCTCAGCTGCATAATAACAGCTCTTCATAAACATGGATCATTGTGAATACTGGGAAGCACGAGTGGTGTAGCGGTGAGAGCACTCATCTCTCACCAATGCGACCTGGGTTCGAGCCCCGCTGAGCTCAGTGCTGTATGTGAGTGGAGTTGTTTGTTGGTTCTCTCCTGTGCTTCGAGGGTTTTTCTCCAGGTTCTCCAGTTTTCCTCCCTTAAAAAAACAACTTCTAAAAATTCCAATTTGGAAATCAGTTACGCCACTCTGTGGAGATAAATCTAATTTATACTAAATCCCACTTATTTTATTTATTTATTTATATTATATTTATTTTATTTACGTGTGGAAAATATGTGTGAAAAAGTTTTATATTTTTAATAAAGACCCAAATCCCACTTACCTGTGGCATCGCAGCCATGATGGAAGCATTTTGCTCCCTTGTTTGTTGTGGGTGGGACCCAATCACCTGATTACCAAGTAATAACTGTCTGCCATGGCTGACTGTGGTGGATGTTCCAGGCAAAGGTGAAGGACCACTCACTGCAAGGTCTGATGGAAGGTCTAGGTCAGGTAACTGCTGGATTTCTAGATTCTGAAAAGAGAAGAATATAAAAAAATGAATGAATAAACAAGTAAATAGATGAATATAAATAAATATATAGCTATTATATGGATGTTTTACGGAAACCAAAACACTTGTATTTTCCAAATTTGATAATATCAAATGCAACCAAAATTTAATGAATGTATTTCACTCACTTTTTTTATATTTTCACTAGTGAAGATGTGAAAATATTATGTACCAAATGTCCCATAGGTGCCATATTTGATATTATTATATAGACATTATTGTTTTACTGGGAAATACACCTCGAGTAAATTTTGTACGAAACTACATTGGGATAAGAGTGACATATTTTCCATTCCACACTTTCCATACACTGGTTCCCTGGTCAAACACAACGCACTCAAGTGAACCTCCAAGGTCCAGTGCCCTTAGTTTCAAAGGATGATGCACATTTTACCTTGCTACCTTGGCTGAATGCTTTGTGTTGGACCAGTCAACCGATGCATGGAAAGTGGGGAATATCTTCACTAATGAAGATATCGATGATGCCACTTCCAATATTTTTCCCCTCAGATCAGTAGTTTTTATATGTTTTTGTCTATATAATTAAAAAGAAAATTACATGTTGGCCTGAAGATATGAATTTTATTTTCTTGTGTTGAAAATATTTCACTCATTCACTGCACTCACTTGTGAAATATTTTCACAACTCAAACAATCTTTGCACTGACATGTAATATCCTCTATATCTTTAAAATGCTACCGAAATTTAATGAATGTGACCACAGGCAGCCCAAGCAGTGTGTTTGTGGCTTGAATACACTATTTCTAAAAATAAATTGAAATGTTACAAACATTGAGCTTATATATGCACAGCTGTCCTTATAACCAGTGGCAAAAATTGGTTTTCCTGACCTGTCATAGCATAATAAAACACAAGAAAAAAATACAATTTTCTAAAAAATATAAACATATATAATCATGTAGCTAATATAAATAAAGGAATGAAATAAAAATATAGAATTACAGTGGGACGCTCAAAAGTATAACCACTTTTATTGTATTTAGTTACTCCTTTGCAATGGATTTTGTACTTCAAACTGAAAGTAAACTCATTTAGCCACACAAAGCCTATGCATAGCACTATTTGAATACATTAAAATGTGGTCACATTTTTGTGAGTTGTGCTGTAATTAGGTCCAAATATTAATGAAATTCATTGTTTTTTAAAGTGTGATAATCTCTTGGATTTTTAATTTCCTGTAGTTATGAGGTTGATCGTCAACCTTTCTTCTCAAAGAAAAATAGGGCGACTGTTGAATATATGACATCTGAAACAACAATCCCAAACCCAACCTCTTAGTTTTACTTCCAAAAAATAGCCACTAAAGTTATTAACGATTCTTAAAAATCCCGTGTATACAGGCTTATCCTCCCTCCTAAGATAGAAAACAATAAGTGCCACTTGGATTCAATGCTAAGCCCACATCATGTGACTTTACAGAATTGTCAATTTGAAAATATAGAATAAGCATATTTTTAAACGATATAAATTTCAAATTAAAATCCATCTTGAAATTCATGCTAAAAATGTCTTATCTGATGATTATTAAGATAGGCACACTGGTATCTTGGTTTTTCCCCCTCATACTAAGAAAACAAACGTTTTAGTGAAAAAACTTTGAATTAAAAATGTGATATTGAAATCAGGTGAATTTTCTTCATCAGTGCGCACAAAAAAAACGACAAAAAATACCCATCAAAAGATGGCCTCGACTATCTTTCTATAAATACACTTTTTGATAAATTATCTGACTTTATCAAAATCTGAAAGAAAAGCCACTTCTTTTAATATACTGTTTCCTATTGCTTTCGCAGGCAGAGAACTCTTTCGGTTTTTAATAACGTAAATAAAGAGTCTTGGCATATCTAGCGTCAAAATAGCCCGCGGCAAGGAGGCGGATGTAACCTTCATAACATATCCACTTACTAGGACCATATATGGGCATAGCTAATACCCTTTCAAACTCAAGCAAAATTTTGTTTGGATTAAAATTAACAGTTAAAAAATTGGGAAAAAAACCCGAAATAATGTTTTGAAGAGTTCAAAAAACCCTGAGTACAAAAAGAACGCTGAAAGACGTGTTTTACGAGAACTAAATTCGTTACTACTGTGTTAATTCATCTCTGCCCAAGTTCTTCAATTCATTATTCATTTCGTCTTTACTCGTGCGTCATATTCGTTTCAAAATATTTTGAGCCAACATTCATATCAGAAATATCACAAATAATAAACTATATTTTCTTAAATAACCACCTTTTGCCTGAGAATAAGAAGGGAGCTAAATGTTACCAGACATACGAAAGATTTTTCCGACACCACCCGATGGATGAAACTTGATAACTCACAATAAAAGGCTTCCAAATATTGTACAAAATATTTACCTTATTTCGGTTCGACTTCAGAAAAGCGTGATTAGATGTTTTCCGTTTCATTTAATGAATTTAGTAAAACTAACCCCGTCACAGGCAAAATCCCGGAGTGAATTTTTCATACACGACTGTAATTTAAGCCTAGATCTTTCACAACCCGATCGAGTCACAAATATTTGTGAAGTGAGTCTCAACCGAAAGAGAAAATTCACCAATGCCGAGCTAACGACATTACATAGGCCATCAAGGATCTAGAGAAACTCGAGGAATTTCGATATCTCAAGAGCATGAAGCTCGAATGAATCGCGGCAACCGTTCTTCTAACCACAGCTTATTTGCATATCTCATTGGTCACTTGGCATTCCTTTGTGACAATATTTTCACCTGGATTTCGCATCATTGCCCCTCTATTTGTCAGAGTCGGACAAAGATCTACTCTTTCCTCAATAGGAACTCATTGTAGTCTTTGAGCTCGAAGCTAAGCTCTTGTTTGCCAAACCAGTTCATTCATGTGTGCCCGGCTAGGCACTTCTTTGCTCTTGTTCACTGAAGAGCGACCCGTTTATGAACGTTTTCTCTGGGTTTATTCTCGGGCAAAAGGTGGCTGTTTTCGCTTTAGAATAACCTTAAGACTTAAACTAACAGACCTTTGAAGCGTAATTGTGTTCTTCCCAATTTATAACTTGCTCTAAATCAAATTCGTCGAGATTATTCGACTCCTGATCCGTCGCCATTACACAGCTTTGTCGAGCTGAAATGGGCACTGCGCATGCCCAATTACGACCGCAGCCAACATCCTGAGCCCGCGATTCTAGATAGCCTCGTTCCTGAGTAAGCCAGAAATTTCCATCTCGTTCCAGTCTTTCTCGGCGACCAATCATCATAAACCGGAAGTGGTTTTCTCTCTTTTCCGATTCCGAAATCATAGCTGGCTTTTATGGTAGACTGGAAAAGGAGCGAAGCGTCCTAAGTGCAACATCACACGCGTACTGTTTCCGCGTTCTGAATAAACTATTTAAAACTCCTTGATTAAAAACAAAATTATGTTTCAGAAATTCCGGTTCGATCCTCCGCCAACGCTTTGTTCAGATGACGTTTTTTCCATATTCAGGTGTTTTAACCTACTCGTTCTTTCTTATTCTATTAATCCTAACCAATAGAAACATTTTGGGTCTTCTTTGGTAAATACCCACTGAAAGCTTTGAATATTTTGCCCAAACTTTCACGAACTACCAAGTGTTGTTTAAAAAATTATACGCGCGAAAATCAGATGTCGAACTGATAAAGCACATTATTTAGCCTTGGTTACGTCATCAACTCTCTCGAAATTTCCTCCGCTTACGAGTGACGTAATACGGCACAGAAATAGGAGGTTCTTGGGATCAATTCGAGATTTATCGTATAAATATTTTTAAAATCAAGGGGAAAACTTGATTTACGTCAAAAATATATTCTTAGATGGCTTATGCACTTGGCCTATTACTTTCTTTCACTTATTCATTCACGCGATATTTCTATCAGAGTAGAATAGAATAGTTTTAAAACAAGAAAAGTTACTGTGTCGTTTATTTGCGGAAAACATTAAATGTTTATGTCACACTGAGCAATCAGCGTCATGCATTAAATACAAGCAGGAAACGAATGTCAATACGCGATGACCATAATTTCATTAATTTTGGGTTATTCTGCACAAGCCCCTTTAAAATTTAAAACCTATCTAAATAATAGAATCTTTTGAAGTTTCTCTTCTAGAGTCCTCAGTTAAAAATTCATATAGAAAAATACTTCTTGCTTCGTTAACAGCTATTATGATGGTGTCAGAAGTGGGACGATCGGGTAATTGACGCACTCGCGTCTCTCCTCCTCCATCAAAGCTCGTCACGATTCTGTGGAAAACAGGTGATAACAGGTTAGTACGTGAGATAGATTCGAGAACGGTTAAGATTAAACATGTCAGAAGAGCACTCTCTCATTTTCTCATTTATATCTTGGCAAGGGGTAATGGTTTCGTACCAAGGGATTAATAAGTGAACGGAAAATTATTATAATAAGAGAATCAACTAATCCACAAGATATAACAGATATACAACAGATAAAAGACGATTTATGACATGCCAAACGGGTTATAGAATAACTGAACTAAGAATCAAAGATTATTCCAGAAAATCAAGTTGACATTCGAAAATCATTTCCTCGATCTTTCTGTTGGTTTCTTTTTGTTTCTGTTTTCTTTTCTTTGTCTGATTTTTTTCGGGAAGCGACAAAAAGTCATCTTAGAAGTATCATATTGATATAAATATTTGTAACAACACAGTTCCATACATTATAAAGTCAACATATCTTGACTGGGTTGCACAAGAAGCAAACCTCGGGGTCATTATTTCTTAACTCCTTTTTATGCTCTACGCCATCAAATGCGAGAAAATGAAGTTCAAATCGTCTTTGTACCACACGGAAGACATTGAATAGTTTTTTTTATAAATATCATGGTCTAATAGTTAGGCATTACACCAAACGCAACCAAAACCGTTGCGCAATTTAGGGCGATATCACCAGCTGCATTACGCCTTGAGCAATCCCCCCGCCCCTTAATTTTGATTATTAGACAAAATACCAAGTTGCACGACATTAGCCAGTTGCAAAACGAGCGGGAGCTTGGGCCGAATTGTGACCGCAAAGCATGCATGGATTGTTTGGCTGGACAGACTGATCAAGAAATGGCGTCTTCGAATACAAATTAACTTAAAAATACTGTTATTCTTACTAAATACCTCGAAAATCTTTAGAACATTGTAGAATATGGCGGATGTGTCCAGCCAAACAATCCATGCATGCTTTGCGGTCACGATTTGGCCCAAGCTTCAGGCACCGCGGAGCCGGGGGAGGGGGATGGGTTGGGGCTGCAGCCCCCCTTTTTTACTAATATCCACCAATTTTTAACACTCAGCCCCCCCCCCCCAACTTTTTGACTTCTGCATCTGGTCTCTCATATTTTTGAGTCTCAGCCCCCTCAATTTTTAGGGTGCTCCGCGGTCCTTGAGCTTCCGCCCGTTTCGCAACTGGCGAATTGTAGAGATCGTACAGCGATACTGAATCCCCCTTTATGTGACGTTAACCAGATCAATTTTTAGAACCAAACAAAACAAAATTAGAAACTTTGTCTTGCTATCCAAATTGAGCTGCATCCCACGCTGCCACAGGCGGTCCATAGTTCATGTTGACTAGCAAAAACATTGTGGTGCCTCGACGGTGCCGGTTAATATGCCAATCATTTCGATTCACAAAAACTCATCATAATTTGCTCAAATATCATCTAATACACCTTTCCAGTAATGCTTGTGAACGAGGCTCCATAGCCAACGTGTGCTTGCTCTTGACAGGTTTTCTTCATTCCAGCTGGTTTTTTTTCATTAAATCGTGAATGGCTTCCTTTATTGACTTTCTCGTCTTCAATATTTCAGGGAAGCTATAGCCATAGAGTCTCGTTTCCAAGCATACTGGAAAGGTGTATTGAATAGATTTTTTGTAAGATGTATCCATAATCATGCGTAGAAGTTAAACAAGAAAACGGTACTCTGCGAAACGACACGTGTCAGAAAATAAATGGGAAAACATGGAACCCAAGTCTCTTAAAGATAGCGATTTTCCATATGACACGACATTTAGTTGTTCTTTATGTGAGAATCAAAGATCTATCGGAAATGATCTAAATCTAAAATCTACTAGCTTTTGGCTGTACCGTCACAGCGGGGGTCGATCACAACAGAGCGAGGCTCCAATCTTAGTGAAAGCCCAGGATCGAATTGAAATTTAGAAGTTGATTTTTGAGGAGGAAGGAAAACTGGAGTGCCCGGAGAAAAACCCTCCAAGCACAGGAGAGAAGCAACAAACTCAACTCACATAGGATGCCGGGACCGGGGTCGAACCCGGGTCACCTCGCTGCGCCACCCGTGTTCCCACAAGCGATAATTGGATGAAATAGGAAATTGAACATACAAGTTGTTCGTTTACACCCTCGTGTGAACAAAAGGCTTGAAGACAAGCCTGGAGAATTTGGCCCTGATAATATCTTGGCGGATCTCACCTTTGTTTTTCTAAGACAGTCACATCGACTATCGTTATCATCTGGCTGCTTGATGTATTCCATGCCTTTGTGTATAACGGGTTTGGTTGTTTGTCTTTTGGCATATTCCTGTGTAGTAAAGAATAAAAGGATCGTCACTATTTGATATATTTATACCCAAGCGACGCGTGTGAAGGTCACTACACTAAATATGATTGGGCGAATCTTATGAAACATAACTGTTAATATGCAGAGAATGTCCCTTGGAGCTGTAATAGTCGTATCGCGTATACAAAAAGTAAACACGCTTTATCTTTAATTATTTGCACAGAGGAAAAATAGACCAGGGGGTGGGGGCCCTGTGGTAGCCTGCGTAGCGGCCCAAAAGGGAGTGGGGTGGGGCCCTGTGAAAAGAAGGTCGGGGGAAAATTCCACCCGCCCTTCTTTCCACAGGAGGGCCCCCACCCCCTACCTTTTGGGCCGCTACGCAGGCTAGTAGCAGGCCACGTGCCATTCCCAAGAGCATCATTTCTTTGTTTAAGGTGACTGTCTACTTTTGAACGTTCGATTTGAGCCCACGATGAGCGCGCGCGCAGAAACCGCTGAATAAAATAGGAAATTTTATTGAGAAACCATACACGTTTTGACCTTTTGATGCTTGTAGAGATTACCCTCTTCCTTAAAACACTTTCCAAGAAGTGAAAAAAAACACCGCCTCGCGTTCCAGCACAAAAAACGTTGAGAAAAAATTTGGTCCCTCCAGCGTTTTGACGTCTCTTGACAAAAACGTCAGTTGCAGCCCCCCCCCCCACTTTTTACCAATATCCACAAATTTTTAACACTCAGCTCCCCCACTTTGTGACTTCCGCATCTGTTCTCTCATATTTTTGAGTCTTGCCCCCCCCCCCCACTTTTTAGGGTGCTCCCCGGTGAAAACTCCTTGTGGCAAGGAGGAAACAAAAACATCAAACAAGCTCTATTCACATGTGTTGTCTGCTGGGGACCTCCAACCAGCACCCCATTGGTTGGACGCCACAATAGTAAAAGACAATGCATTGCAGTGTACATTATCTATGCCGGCCAAAGTAGTACTGAAAGTATGACTCACCCTGAATAACACCCAGTGGTAACAGAACACATCTATGGCTTGTAGGTTATCCCTTGCATATTTCTGTGCTTCTTGTGCTATCTTCTGGGCCTGAAAGACAAGTTGCACCAAAATAAAATTAAATTTCCACTGCTTTATAATCGCCTCAGCAACACTTGGGAGGGGGGGGGCAAGGGAAGGGGTCTACTCACCCTTGTCCCTCCTGCAAACTTCCACTACACACCGTAAGGAACAGAAGTGGTGGGAATGAAAACAGCAAAAACACCCATTGAATTTCTCAGCTAAGACATTTTACATGCCAAAGCATGTTTGTCAAAGATTTTGGAGTCTGAACTCTGAAGACGAATGTAAATGGCGAGATGCCAAGGAGTATATGGGATAGTATGGGCAACACAGAAAACTGGAGTAACTGAGATGGGAAAAACAAATGTCACCTTGCTGCATTGTCTAATGTTTGGACTTTCGAGTTTGAATCATAACAGTATCTGCTGCTGCCATTCTAAGTTCTACAGTGATCTTTAAAAATGTATTAGTTCAAGAGATAAGTTCTTTTTTTACCTTGTCATCATTGTCTATGGCCCACTGAAGCTTTTCCTCTAAGTCGCTGAGGTCCCTTTTGAATGGGACATAGTGCTCCCATGGTTTGAGATCTTTATAAAAATGTTCATAGTAATTGCTGTCTTGTTTAAGGACTACTGAATCACCAGCAATAAGGTATGGCAGTCTGTATGCTGCTACTGTGCCATCAATGTTTATCTGATACTTCCACTGTAAAAGAACATCATTAATTTAATTAATTAACAATTGGAGATGTAGTGCACATTTACTTAACATCAATTACACCAGGGACGGCGGAGCAGTTTTAAAAGTGGGGGGCTAGAGTTTGCCCCCTCCCATCCCACCCACTCCACCCCGCACGCAGAATATTTTTTACAAGTACAATTCAAAAACTAGTAAGTTTAATTCTTATTCTTAGACAAAATAGAAATATCATTGTCGTAAAAAGTGGGGGGGCTAAAGCCCCCCAGCCCCCCAGCTCCGCCGTTCCTGTACACAGGGAGTGATCTACTGGTAATCACAAGTTGAGCAGCACCACCCATGGCAGCAAAAACTAAAACTTATGAAACCAGTCCATGTGAAATATTACAGTTCTCAAAAGCCTTTTAAGTTTTTGCATTAGCAGCTTTGTGCATAGCATTCCCTGGTGTATAATTTTTCTATTCAACCAACTAGTATCTTAGAAAGAAATTTAAAAGTCCTGGGATGAGAGCAAACAGGATTAAGAAGAGATAAGATATGTCTGTTGAGTATGAGTGTTATACATTCTATTATCATATAAACAGGAGTGCTTTATAACTGGGAAATACACCACTCGTAAATATCGTGCAAAGCTACATCTGGGATACAAGTGACATATTTTCCGTATCTTCACTTGTGAAGTTTTTTCATAAAATAAAAAGAAAATTACATGTTGGCTTGAAGAGATGAATTATATCTTCTTGTGTTGAAAATATTTCACTGGTTCCTGGTTTGCTGTTCACTTGTGAAATATTTTCACCACTTGAAAATAAACTCCACATCTTCGTTCCACTGTGTAATATTCTCCATTATATATGCACCTTAAAGAAATCAAAAAAGGATATATGCTTCATTTTGGGACCATATTTCTTCTCATCGTAAGGGAAAAAGAAGAAGTTTGTCAGAGCCACATCATAGAGTTCTGGTTTCTTCCTCCCCATCACCACTAGGTCAAGTCTCTCTTGTCTGCTGTCTCTGCCACGCCAAAATGCTTTAGGGATTTTGTCTTTCCACTTTGGCCCAGTGTTGGCTTGCACTGAGAGCATATCCAGTGATACCCTAAACACAGTATTTGGTGATGGATAAGCCATTGTTTTTTGTCATACAAAATGCTTATTTCAAACAAGGCATCCATTGGACCTAGGAAAGGAAAGTTTGTAAGAGGTCTGGCTGCCACTCCCAGGTATCTTGAATTCCTTGTTTTGACTTCTTGTCTTTCTAAATAGCATGCACTTGCCGAGTGGATGCACATACTACTTTGACAATGTGAAGGCAAAATTTATCGTCAATAGGAGGACAGACACATAAAAATCTGCTGTCAATTTGTTTTTTACAATAACTAAACCCAGAAAAAAACAGATAAAAAGTCTCGTCTTTGAACGATCAAAACAACGAACAGTGAGCGCCCGCACTTGATGACAACATTTATCCGTCTGTCCGCTTATTGATGATAAAAATCAACCAATCAGCACACGGGAAATTTGTAGTCATTGTAAAAAAATAATTGAAAGAGAAAGTAAATACTAGATAAATGAAAGACATACCTTCCCATTGCTTCAAGAGCAGCCTCTGTCAAGTCATAAGTTGGCATGACAACATCTGAAGTCTCTTCTGATCCACACCAAGATAAAATGGGTAAAGGGTTGTTCTTCTTTTGTTCTAATGGCCAGTCACCAAGATTGACAAAGAATTCCATATCTGGCAGTCTAACCTAAAATCAAATAATATATTATTTTGAAGTTGTTACCTTTTAAGCTATGTAATACAATAACCTTTGAGATGTACATAGCACACAGGCAAATCACAAGGTACTCATCTACTTAAGAGCAGGGATGTAGGGAGGGGTTGGAAAGGAGGCAATTGCCCCCTTAACATACTTGCATTGGAAATATTTGTCTTTAACGTTGGGTCTGGATTCTTGTGAATTCAGCAGGAAAATTATATCATGCCCCTGATAGACTCCACACTATGTCAACCCTTGTAAGAATAGGGCAAAGAAAATTTCTTCAATAAAAATGCTTGAAATTATTCAGGGAGTGGGGGAGGGGGAGGTGGAGGGGGACCTTACAAAGTCTTTCAACATTTGCCACTTTCCATCAGTTCACTGACCACAGACAAAGCACAGAAGCTACATGTACTGATCACCCAAAGGTACTTTCACAGGCTGTGCAAAATGTATACCATGACTGAATTTTTAAAGGTTTAAGGTGAGCAAAACGTTATGGCATAGTAATATTTCATTTAAACCGAAGGACGTAAGGATTACCTTTCTTGTTAGCGATAGCAAGATTGCATCCATGAACATTGAAAAGCCAACATGTTCACCATGAGTCTTGCGATAAACCTTTAACCAAAGATGAAAAGTCTTAAGTGGCTCATTTAATAGCTTAGCTTTTCCATGCTCCGTTAGCAATAGACATTTTGCACCTATAAAGCAGCTTGGACTGTCTGAGTTGCAATGGCAGATAAGGGACAGTTCATTTTTGTTATCTGGGGGGGGGGGGGGTGTGGAACTCCAGTAGGAGTCCATACATGAAAAACCAGCCCCCCTCTATAAGCCTGATAGTTGCAGGGTAGTTGCTCCTTGAAAGCAGCAATAAGTACTCCTCCCATGAAAAAACCTGGATCTGCCCTAGAACAGTCAGCTATATTTTCCATCATCCAATAATTCCTTAATACTTACCTTATTGTTAATAACAGAGTAATGACAAAGGGCATTGTGTTTACCAAATCTCTCCACACCTTCCTTGGCTAGCCTCTGAAGGTTAATTTTACTAAATTTCTGTAGGTCTCTGTCTATTTGAGAATAGTTATCAGGGCACTGCATGGCCTCTTCCCATTTTATTGTATCAGGTTGTGGACAGTAACAGCCTTCATGATATACACCTTCTAGAATATGAAAATAAAGACAGGAAAATTAATACAAAAAAATAGTATTAAATATAATTTATAAAATTTATTAAATATAATTTAGGGGGGAGCACGGGTGGCATGGTGGTTTGTTCCTTGCCTCTCACCAATGTGACCCGGGTTTTAACCCCACCATGCTCAGTGTCGTATGTGAGTAGTGTTGTTTGTTGGTTCTCTCCTGTGCTTCAAGGGTAATTTTCTCCAGGTTCTCCAGTTTACCTCCCTCCACAAAAACCAACTTCTAAATTCTATTTCGATCTATCGGTGGCCTTAGCAATTATGTAATCGGTAAATATTTTTACGACTAGCAAATTCAACTTTGTTAGCGATGAATACCACTTGAATAATATCAACTAGATATACTTTTATTGCTCAATACAAAGAATTGGTCTGAAAAAGTGACGATTATGCGGAAGATTTTGTGTGCTGACTGGGAGACCGGGAGATGAGGTCCAAAATCTGGAGACTCCCGGATAATTGGGAGAGTTGGCAAGTCTGTGATTAGATTTAGATAGAGTAGGCCACTGCTTACTTTCCCCCAATTTGATTTGAATTTCTTTTCTTCACAAATCATTAGACTTGTACTACGAAAATCACCGAAGTGTGGAATTGTCGTTAAAATTCGTATGACGGCCCCTCCCACAAACATCAAAGTTTTTGTCTGCATTCCTTTCTCCACGCGTCGGCA
>WUCR03013145.1:0-11225 GCA_009858155.3 Phymanthus crucifer
CAGATATGAAGTATATCGCCATAAACTCGATGGCATAGTGTCTACTGCATATTAATATGCAGTAGACACAAAAATGATAAACGAAAATAATATAAATAGGGGTTCCGTGAGTTTGTTTTTTTCGCGAGGTACGTAAGCAAAGCCATACAATGAATGGTGTCATCGGGCTGACCAACTTACCACTAATTTCCCGTGACCACACTCCTCGTCGCTCATGAGCGCATAACGACTCTTACCAAACACGTGTAGCCTCAGCTCTTTGCTGCCTTCTACTTCGATATCGAAATCCTGCAAGACATATTTGTAGATCATTTGACCATTTTATCAAAACATTGCAGAATTGGGTGTGTTCCTCTACATCTTAATAATAGGGGAGGGGAGGTATTGGAATGGAAAGGTGAAAAAAAAAAGAAGTAACCGAATGGCACTGAACAACTGATTTATGGAAAAATGAAACAAAGGGAAGTGAAAAGTTTGGAAAGTGGGAAGAAAAAGGAAGAGAAAGTGAACAAGGTGTGATAGTTTACCTGATTCCAAACAGGATCGCCGGTCGCTTTACAGATCTTTGTCTTGGCTTTCCGTACGAACTGCCCATAGTGATCTACCTCTAACACGCAGTACAAATCTAAACACGAGAAACATTGCCATTAATTCTGAATGCCAGCTAAATGACGAAAGAGAAGATGAAAATTACGAACCATTTCTGTGAAATCCTTTTCCGTTTTGTATGTCTACGTAGAGTAGGCCATTCAGAAGCTCTTTATCTGCAAAACAAACCAAATGGTCGGTTTCTTTCATTTTGCACGAGAACTCTTGAAACTAAAACACCCTTGATCTAACATGTTGATTACATAAACTGGAAAAGACGAGGTGTTTTAGCATCAATAAGCAAATTGCAGGAAATCCAAAGTACAACTCTAGTTTATTGAAACAAAAACTGAATTCGTGGAGCATCGTGCGAGGTATCGTAAGAGCTCTGATGACAATCACATCGAAACAAAATGAACAACTTCGCTCTTTCGATTGACTTTGTTTGACAAACCCACTTATAGTTTCGAGCCATACGTATGGGTGTGATGACATCACTTTTTTGTTTTGGAATCAGTTATAACAATGTTTTCCCTTTTCAGACCACGTGTTTTTCCCTCGAATATCATTTCTTTGTTTAACGGTTCTGCATGAGGAAACACATGAATATGGATACAACTAAAACAAAGAATTAGGAAAGAACGAACGAATGAATGAATGATACTTTTATCTAAACATGGGGGATAGAGAACCATAGACCATTACTGGTTAGTTTCGATATTTCAGGTGATTCAAGACTCAGAAACAACAGAAAGCCATTTTAATGTAATGCAACTTAGTACCGAGTGTCAGTGTTTTAAAACCTTAGTGACGCGAAAAAAACATGTTTCCAGAAATATACGCAAAGCCTGTGGCACAGCACCCTTCCGTGCATGGATAAACTGCAGGGAAACATCTCCGTACAAAACATGCGCGCAGGAAACATGGCCGTACAACTGAGACACAAGGCGTAACTTCCCTCGTCCTAGGTCCAGTTCAGACGTCGAACTTTTGCCGCCATCGAATGTAATTGCCCGTTGGGTCCAGCGGGTAAGAAAACGACGAAAACTACTTTTTCAGACATCAGCTCTTTTGCTTAGCATCAGGAGACAGCATTGATCGAGTTTTATATACAATACTTTTATTAGTAGAGACCTTAAGATTCACGTTTACCACGATCCGCAAACGTCAAACGTGACCATGTTTTCATCATTTTCCTGTATTTCACTCCTCTTTTTCCAAACCTTCTCGCCAAAGACAAATACTCTTATATTTATCTTCTACTTGACGATTTTATCGATTCATTTTAACTAATTTTAGAGAATTTTTCACTTGTCAACTGACGTTTCACGTTTGCCGTAAACGTGAATCTTAAGGTCTCTAGTATCGCTAACAACAGAGTTCAACAACAGTACGACAATTACATTCGACGCGACAAAAGTTTGGCGTCTGAACTGGGCCTTAGTCCCCTTGTTCATCAATACTAACACGGGATGTTTTGACAGTTGCTCTGTCCAAAGACTGGGCCTAGTGTTAATTTACAGCAAAGCCGTTTACCCTTAGCGCGTCTTGTTGACTTTAACTAACTTTATGAGCGCTAACAATCTACAGTACCTGAAGGTCCTCCATCTTCAATAATGCCTTCTAATATAACTTTTGTTAATGGCAGAAAACAAACGCTTTGTAAACCCACTAACCTTCCTCAATGGACACCTTGCCCAGCGTCTTACATGTCCGAAGCTGAAAACCAAAATATCATCAATTAATTAACACAACCATGGAACAGAAAAGCAAAGCAAAATACCACAGAAAACATTGTCAGCAAAACACCAAGAACAAAGGAGTTTTACTATCAGAAAAGACTTGAATTGAGAGTTATTAATGTTACTGAAGTAGACCGACGTGAGGTATCGGAGAGGGATGGGTTGATTGCAACGTGTACAAAATGAGCGAATTAACGAGTTGTTGAGCGTTATTAGCTTCTGTCAGGTGAAGTCGTTGATAAAAGGGTGGAAACTGCAAATTACAGTTCGAGAACCACTGAAAATGTCACGCAGGTATTTTATGAGATCATTAAAAATATTGCTATCGACATGAAGTCAATAGCAGCAAAACAGATATCTCTCTACAGTACACGAAAGATAGGAGATATTGCAACCGCAAAATGTAAACAGATCTATCAAACTTGTACTTTGAATTTGAAATTCGTTTTTAACACTGGCCAAGAACATGTGGCTTTAGGATAAACATCGCTCAAAACACTCAAAGAAGAAAGAAAATAGAAAAAAATCAGAAAATTCTGGAAAGCAATTCAAAGTTTCATTAATAATAACACAAAGAAAAATATTTGCACATGTACGACGAATTTAGCAACTTTTAATCAAAAAAATTGTAAAGAAATATCGAGGTTTTCGTTAGATTTTTTAAGGAAAAAAGGAGAAGAAAAAGTAAAATCTTTTTTTATCAAAAGGCTACGAGTGTATTCATTATTTCCGGCTCGGTCAATTTTATTACTTTTGGTGATATCTCGAGGAAGTACTGATCTCAGCACGACTGACAAGATTATAAAAACATATTTGACATTGAAAGAAGTCTTTCATTCTTCAATTCAAAACTTTTGTTTTGAATTTGAAACGGAAAAAAGAAACGTTTGAACAATGACATGAAATGCCAAAAACTAGGAATAGTAATTTTCTCCTAAATTTCAAGAAAAGAGTACCAGAAAATTCATTCACTCACATCCAAAATTACTGAAAAACAATTTCCCGTTTTGATCAAATTATAAAGGCGAAAAAATTCCACACTTTCTCCGGTAACTTGCCAAGCCACACAAAACGTTTTGTCTTTGTAAATTAGATGGAGTTAGTGACAAGGTTTGACAAGATATTTACGTTTTGATCAAAACAGTTTGCATTATATTCTGTCATTAGTGAGTACAGATACATCTGTGGTCACAGATATCGCTTCAAGCAAAAATCTGAAGCAGGTATCCTGAATTTATGTTTTTTCCCTCAATATATACCTATAATCCTTTTATATTCAACTCCAAATTCAATCAACTCTTTTCTGGGATTGGCGGGGATTAGATACTCATTGTATACGTACCTCGCGAGAGTTTGTGAATGTTGTTCGTCGTCTTAGCCCAAAGTTTGGCGAACGCGAACCCTTGAGGCTTACAGAACGAAAATCACTCGCTGTGGCACTCTTACGACGGAATAATCTTAAATCCGGCGAGCCGGGAAAACGCGTATTCATACCACTTAACCGTCAGGACGCATATGTGTTGAAGTTGTTTACAAACAAAAAGATCGTACGCTGTTCGTTTCGGATTTATGAGAAGTACACGAACTGCTGCCGTTAGATTACGAATGGGTATTACACGGAATCAATGTCAATATGGAAGCACTATACAGTAATTGTGCTGTCATGTGGTTCGGCTCCAGTTGGCCAAAACTGTCACAATATTGAGTTCAGCCAATGGAAAGTAGATTACCGAGTCTTTCAGCAACAGCTTGTGTCAGATGAGGATTGAATTTTTTGGGCCTTTATTTGAATATTGAACAATCATTACACAACGGACAGCTAGCTAATTCTGGATTAACACCTGGGGTCGAAAGGATTTGTCGAAGCGGATTCTGCGGTTGTTGTAAACATAAGAGTTGTTTTAATGCGACATGGTTTTAGTGTTCTGGGTAATAATGTAGGTCATTTATACAAACCTTTTTACACGCCTCAAGGAGTGATTGTACTTCAAGGACACTCAAATGGCCTCCGGGAGGATTATCTGTGATATTGAAAATTAATTGTTGAAGAATTTAATTGAGGCACAACAATCAGAAACATGGTAATTACAACAATAAAGTTCTAAAATATACCAAAAATAAATCGACGTAAAAAGCGAAAAAATTTACTTTAATGTTGAGGACTAGATTTGATTACTTGCTTATTTCGTCACTGGGACAAAAAAATAATGTCGAGAAATCCGGACAATGAAAATATATAATTATATTCAAATATATTCAATAAAAAAGTCATTTTCAAAATAAAATGATTTTCGCGCCAAATTGATTTTCTTCGGATACGTCCGCGCGCGCGGAAAGGTAGATAGTGGCGGAATTCGGAAAACTGCAATGTGATTGGTTGGTCTTAAGAGCGCCATAACTATGATAAAACAGAATTAATTTTTTACCAAAATTAAGCGCAATACAAAATAAGGAATTTTAAAAAAGCAATAAAATGCCAGAAAGCCGTAAAATCCTAAACATCTTCAACTTCCATCGTGGTAAGTAAGAAATTTTAAAAAGACAAACGGCGGCGGATGCATGCCCGAAAGGAACTGTAGGATAGTAAAGAATTTCTTCACATTAATTTTTTAAATACCTTATAAAAATGCTGTTTTCTTTTATAAATGCAGTGATTATTGGACGCTTAGGATTCGAATTATGTCTCCGAGATAGCGTGACCACAGTTCCTTTCGGTCGTGCAGACAAAAACCACCGATAGCCGTTCAACCCACAGGCAGCCCAAACAATGTTAATAGTGTTTAGGATAAGAACAAAATTTCTCGGATTGAGCTCAAACTTTAAACAAGTACTAAGACACCACTAATAACATATCAAATTTATCGAAGCTGAGACCGAAAGGTGCTCTGGGTAAACAGTTAATGAGGCTAATATTATGCATATTGAAGTGTGCAGCTCTTGAAATTGATATTACCTACCCAGAACACCCTTCGGTCTTAGCTTCGATGATTCAACCTTTTCAACTCGACGTTTTTTCAAATAGGTGTATACAAGATGAGGTTGTCTTACCTTGACCTTGTTTGATGAGCGAGAGAATACTTTCTTTCCAGTCAGCCCTTTCATTATCGCTTTTGCACAGTAACGTATATGTCTGGAAATGAAAAAGAAATGAATACAATAATGATGGATATTTCCCGATTCCTCTCCCAGTCTTCCGGAATAAAGCCAGTCCTCGATTCCAAACTAGAGAAAACCCCGTTAACTGCGGTGTTTTGGGCTGCGAAGTTCAGGATCGGATAGAATTCTGTTGCCTTCATGACGAAATGAATCACGAAATCAGTTAGAGTATGTGGAATAGATGGGGAAGTGACTTTTGTTCCATTTTCTTTACCTTAGGCGTTTTCTTATGGTACAAGTGAAATGGTAAACTTGGAACGGCGAGGAGTAAAGCTGCTTCCTATATGACAAAAACAAAAAGAAATGGATGAATGAGAATGGGAAACAGCTCGAAATGGATGAATGAGAATGGGAAAGAGCTCGTTATGCATGAATGAGAATGGGAAACTACTAGAAATGGATGAATGAGAATAGGAACAGCTAGAAATGGATGAATGGGAATGGGAACAGCTCGTTATACATGAATGAGGATGGGATTATCACCTGTTGAGCGAGTTTCTTCTTCAATTTCTCGATTGCCTTGTTTGTTGACTGAGCTCTTTTTCGCTACAAAATACAAGAGACACAATTGGTGAACATATTCGATGAAAAGTGAAAATAGTGCAATGAACGCGACAGTCAGAGGGCCTCGGGGTGTTTTAGGTAATATCCACTAAGTTTTCAGTATCTTAAATTGTATTTTGGTACCTTTGTGGAGGGTGATTCATCGGGGCTTGAACCTTGAACTGTTCCACCTTGTTCTTTTTTGATTTCTGACTTTAGACCAACGATTCTCCCTTTAAGTAACTCAATATCCGCTTCACTTGCTACCGGAACCATTTGGGTGGCTAGACAAATAAGAAAAAATAGAAAATATTAATGCGCGGTTGGTTTTGCGTACGCTTCATGACATCACACAGCATAATGCGCACTTTCTATCTTGATTGATCTACTTCAAGTTGCGCTTTTTCCAACACTACTTTCATCGTATACTCTCAATTATCATATACGTAACGAGAGCAAATACATAGCGCACTTGTTATAACGACAGCCGTTACATGCGATATTTAAAAAAAAAATTTCCTTTCCTGAACTGCCGATTCCCGCGTGTTTTACAAGAAAACACAACACAGTGCGCACTTATTAGTTCGACATCCTCTACGTGTGGCACTTTTCTGAAAACGTATCCTCACAAGTTCTGCCATTCGCCGTGTGCTTTAAGAGGACACAGCACACTGCGCATGCGCACTTTGTGTTAATTTTCTGCAAGTATCACTTGTGCACATTATAGTTGGGGTAGAGTATTGGAATCCAGGGTAATATAATCAACCACATTATGACCATCAACCCTAAAATATCTACCATGATTCACATCATCATACATTATTGTCACCGGCTCTACCGTCATCCTACCTTCTGAATTTTCATGCGGATGGAAGATTAAGTCTGACAAGAGTATATGCCACTTGCACACGTAGTGTTCTTGTCTGAAACCCAATGACACGCCCTTAATTCCCATGCTACAACATGTTAAGATGGTCAAGGATTTGGCCAGACAAGCTCCGATCCATGTTTTTACGAGTCTTTACAAGAATTACAAAAGAACTTAAATTTTGAGTACATACCTAGCAGTCATTTTTCTTTTTGCACAAAATAAAACGTCATTGAAAAGAAAAATGTGCCTGAATTTTCTGATTCCATCTGAAAAAAAGAGGATAACGTAATAATGCACGTTAAACCACAGGCCAATTATGTGTGCCCAAGGCAGAGCGGTAAATATTACTCGAAATACACCTATTTCAAAAAACCTTGTCGGGGAGAACGGAGGTTGCGCGACCAAAATGAACTTTGGGTACATTTGGTATGCAAAATTTCACTAGTTGCGTTGCCCATGTTTATGCTTGCGTCGCTAGTGAGAACCAGGCTTTACAGTTGGTGTATCCATTTTTGAGCATGGGCAACGCAACTAGTGACATCTTTTGCATACCAACTGGTATACCCACAGTTCATTTCGATCGCACTACCTCCGTTTTTCCCAACAAAGTTTTTTGAAATAGGTGTGTGTATTTGCCAAAGAAATCAGGTAGATGACCAAAAATTCCCAAGAAACAAAGGGAGAGTCTCAAAAAATAAACAAACAAAACAACAACTAACCTGATAGTTCAACCAAAAATCCATCTTTCATCAATCTGTGGTCTCTTTTAACCCTCTGAACTGGCTGTAAGGTAGACAAAAACAATATTCATTTGGAGGTTTTATCAGGGAGAAATATGGGTTAATGGTGCAGGGGTGCAGACTAGAGTGTCCCTATCTTGGACTCCTGTCATCCCTTCTACATGAATATCCTGCTTTGTTGAAGAGTGGAACAGAACAAAACGATACTTTTTCAATGTCAATGTTTGCATTAGTTAATAGTAATATATAGGTAGCTTACTGGTCCATCTTTTTGGTCTCCACCAGTGATCTTTGCCAGGAATTCCTTGGTGATTACCTGGACTTCAAGGAGGATGCCATGGTCTGGATGTTCATCTGGAGTTTGTTTCAACAGATCCTAGACAAAAATGAGCAGAAATACATCTTAATAAACAATTGGCACAATGAAGCCCTTCTAGATGATGAGAGGTGAGACCTCTTCCCAAAATGTTCAGAAGTCATAAATCTCACCAATAATAGTTCATGATATTATAATGATGAAGGAACCTCGCTTGGCATGGATGAATAATTCTTTTACATACTGGACATAATAAATACCCTGCTCATTCTCCCCCCTCAATTTACAAAGTTCCTTGTCCATCGCCAAATTTAGCATGATTTTGTACAATAACTTATAAATTTCTCGTGTGCTGATTGGTTAATTCTTTCATCAATAAGCAGACAGACAGATAAATTTTGAGCACATGTGCACTATTTCTGTTGGTTTTGGTTACTCAAATAAAAGAAAAAGAAGTTTTACTGTTTTACAATTTCATTATCGTAAAAAAAAAAAACAAATTGACAGCACATTTTTTGTGTCTGTCCTCTTAATGGCAACAAATTGTGTCATCACATTGTCAAATTAGTTTGGATTCATGAGGCATAGCTGAAAAAATCTGCTGTTAATTACTGTTAAATACTCACACTTAATGCAGTAACATATCTGCCTATTCTGTCCACAGGTTTGCTAAAAAGGCTCTCCACAGTTGTCACCTCTTGTGAACATTTCAGCTTTATTTCCTGAATTAAAAATATAAAATAACAGTGACTCTGGTGCATTGCCATTGCCGATCAGGATATGACATAGGCAGGCAGTTCAAATTAAGAATAACAAGTCAATACAATAAAGCTACTGGTAATAACCCAATGTCTTAGGGCATTTTCCATTAGTCAGAACAGGCTGGCCAGACCAGTCCTTTGAAGAAAAGTTTTTCACTATTATTCAGAATTGTCCAACCACAATAATCAATTCCTATCTTGTATCCACTATCCTGATGAAATGGCTGGAAAAGTTGGAAAAACTCTCCAGAAAAGGCCTAGTCTTTATTGGTCTGTCTGGCCAGTTGTGGTTAACGGAAAGCACTCTTAATGTGTTAATGCAATGCACTGATTCGAAATATGGCTGATAAGCCAGGCGACTGAGATTTCCTGCACACCAATTTGTCTGAAAACGAGGTTAGTCAGTATTCTTCACGAAGATTTTGTCTTGAAGTAAATTACATTTACGTTATAATGAAGCTGAAATGAAAAAGATATTATCTGCACTTCTTTTGGTGATAAAATCCCAACCCATCTAAGAATATTGACACTGACTAGCCCCATTTTCAGACAAATTGGTGCCCAGGAAATCTTGGTTGCCAGGCTCATCAGCCATTTTTTGGATTGGTGTATACCTTGCTAAATATTTGGTTGAACTGGTCATTGGCTTTACACTTGTGTATGGTGTCCATGACAGTCTTGTAGTTTTGAATGTATTCTCTGTACACATCAAACTGATAAACCTTAGATAAAGAAACAGAGATAAACTAAGAACAAATTTGTCAAATGTTTATTACTTGGTCACTTTTCCTACATCTATTAGCTGTCATTCAAGTACTTAAAAATTTCCTAGAGTTTCAAATCTTGAACATGGTTTTTGAAATTTTCAAGCTTGAAGAGAACACAGCATGCTTACATTTCTAACAACTCTAAGGCTGCTAAAAGTAGTGTGACGTAAGCCTTTGTTATTTATGCGCCAACCAGAAACCGATTGGCTGGTGAAACAACTGAACTATGTGATATTGGTTGGCAAGTATTATCATCACAATGCTTTTGTTTGTAAACATTGAGAAGTGCTATAGATCCCCCAAACATTCCTATAAATTTTCTTTCACCACATGATCAATTAAGAGAAAATATATGAATATTCTTTTCTTACTAATTTTTTTAAATTGAATTTCTTTCTAGTTTCTAATGTCACCAAGATTTTTAATTTCCCAGAACCATCACTGACCCTCATCAAAAGATGGGCTTCTGTATTCCTATCATTGCATGGATATCAATTATGCTCACTTCAGACAATAAACACTTACCAGGCTTAAGAAAAGGTCTCCAATAATCTGTCTGAAGTTCCAATTTGATACTCTAATTTCGAGGTCATTAAAGAACTTGTCATGCATCTTAAACAGCTCTTCCACTTTAAAGAATATCTTCTTGAAGTCATGTGTCGAGAGAATAGGTGCAGATGTTGATAGAGATGCTCTTAATGGCTTCATATACTGAAATCAAGACACAGTCTGATATAAAAAGGCAATTACCAAGACAATTGCTGTGATGTCTTAATTCAAATGACACAACTGAGATGTCCAACATGTCAGTTACTAGACCTATTTATTACACTGTGTTCAGGTAATAACACTCCCATCATTTACGCTTTATATGCAGAAGCAGCTCAAACTAGTACATTTGACAGTTATAAAGTTATAAATGAAAGAAAAAAATATAGATGAGATTCTGAAGTGACACTTGGCTGACCCTGTAAAAGATTCTATCATCAGGGTTATTGGAATGGTCACTATTCAGGGCTCGAAATAGCAGCCTGCCAATGGCCAAAGGACAAGCCTTGTTTAATACTTGGCAGTCCAAAAAGAAAATGGACTGCCAAAAGCAAAAGAAAATGGCAGGTGAAAATTTGTTTCAACTGTCAAAAAATTAAAGCTGTGGCAGGTCATTTTTTTTCCTATTTCGAGCCCTGCTATTACTGATCAAAATGCCTTTTCTGTCAGGAGAATAAGAATGCGAGTCAAACGCATGGCCAGGCAGGCCTGTGCATATTTGGATGTTACATTAGTAGGGTTCAAAGTTTGGTTAGAAGGAATGATGTGTGCTTGGGAGGATATGTTTTTTTTTCTTTTACAGTCATACCAGTCGTCTGCTTCTGACATACATACCATGTCATAATTTAATTGGGCAATGTTCCAACTTCCGTTGGAACGTCAAAATTTTCAAATATTAATTACAATTTTAAATTGCCATCCAGTGGACAATGTAGCTCAAAAATAGCCCCCATAAGGAAAAGAATTTGGAACTGAAGCTATTCTTGTCCTTGCTGAGGCCATTTTTAACCCTAACCAATTTAAAATTTTCAAACTGCAATTTGAAAATTTCGAGTTCCAAATAAAGTTGGAATTAAGTTGCCCAGTCAAATTGCAAGGTTCGTATTTGCGTCAGAAAATGAACAAATTGTATAACTATCTTTCTTTTTGAACTTGAAAAATAGGGATCATACAGCTATAAAAGTAAATAAAC
>WUCR03013243.1:0-11220 GCA_009858155.3 Phymanthus crucifer
CTTTGAAAAAAGTCTCTTGAAAGCTGCTGAACAATTAACTATCATCTCATATTATTAAAATTTCCAGATAGTTGTTATAAAGAATTTCAACGAGGCTTTATTCTAAATTTAAAGCTACTGGTGTTGTCTTGAAGTCTAAATTCTCCCATCTTTGTTTGTCTAGAGTACACAGGGATACCGCACCAAGTGATTTATTGCAATTTCTCATTTTGAGAACGAATGAGAACAGAATGAAAGATAGTGTCCATGGTTTTTTCCCTGTACTTTGCGTAGTTGTGAAAACTGAATTACTTTTTCTTAGAAAAGCATAATGTCTTGGAACTGAGGCAATTTGTAGTGTGTTACTGTACAAAATGACAAAATGTTAAAGGGTAATACTGGGATATAGATTTTATCTTGCTATATAGCATCATCATTAACCCGTTTTAGACATAACATTGAGATTGAAATGATAACTGAAATCATAAAAATGAAACATATAGCTTTTGCCCTTATGCTTAGCAAAAAAGCCATTCTAGATTTCCTCTAACCAAAAATATTTTGGAACAAAAATTGGCAGGCGAAAAAGTGATTGAATGAATGAAAGGATGAACAAGATGGTTGGAAAGATGAATAAATGGAAATACTCTAAGCAGATCTTCCAAATGGATATATAGATTAACAACAAATTCTATAACTGAAAAAACACTTACCGATAAACTAAAAATGGAATTTTTTATCCATTTTTAAGATTGATTCCCAAATTTGATACCATCACATTTCATAATTTCAAATACATTTACTTAATTTTTTCCTGCATCTTCAGTAGAACACAACAGAATCATAGCAATGGTATTATGTAAGCCTTCTTCAATCAAGACCTTTATAGACCAGAAATGTTAACAGCCTTGTATGTCTGGTATTATACAAAATTAGGGAAAAAGTTAAGTGTCCTGAGTCATGCAGATAAGGACCTTTTTAAACACATTCAAGAGCAAACTTAAATCACATATTTTTAATTCATGAGCTGGTATTCAGGTATTTGAAGAGGTTGATAGGGATTCTCTTTCTATTAAGTTTGTCTTCCTTTTACTTATAATAGGTCATTAGCTCAATGGATTTGTTGGCCATATATGCTGCTAACTTACACATGGTTAGTGCCTTTCAACAGACATAAAGATATTATGGTAATTTTTCTACTTGTCTTTGCATCAGGGGCATAGTGAGCCTTGAGCTAGGGGGGAGGGGGCAAACTTGAGAAAAATTAAAACAACCAAAAATAATCAAAACAAACTTTGCGACAGCTCATCAAAGAAAATTATTACCTATCCAAAAATTTGAGCAGGGGGAAATTGCCCTCTTGCTACACCACTGCTTAGCACTTAAGCATGATTTCTATTCCATTCTTTCATTTGTTCTCTTTTTCACAATTACCTCAGCCATTTGTGACACCTATCACTTATTTGTTTTTGGGTGCATCAAACAATGATTTCTGCTTTCGTATAAGAGCATTGATCCACTTGTTTTTCATTTCACTTTTTACCAACCTTTTTATCCATTTATTCTTTATAGTCTTGTATCAATTTATGCATTGATGGATTTGAATAATAACTGTAGAATTCACAGTTTTGAGGTATCTCAGTAATCCCATATGCACCTATTTTTAGCATATCAGGACAAAAATTATACACAACCATGTTTGGCAGCCTATGTTGCAGATGTTTTATGTGGTAGGGTCTACAATTGAGGCTACATGTTTGGCTATCTGACCAAGTTTAATCCAGTTTGCCTTCCTCCTCCTCCCCCTAACACACCAGAGTACATTTACTAGCTGTCAAAACTCAGCCATAGAATTCCCCCACAGCCACCTGTGTACATGAATTAATAGTTAAGGAGGGCTACAGGCCATGTTGACTCCCACCACACTCACATGCCCACATGCACATCCTGTTACACTACATGCACCTACACATGGGAGGCTCCTGGACAGCTAAGGACAACTGTGCCAAGAATGGCTATAGGTTAATTAGGGCAAAGTTCATCAACCACTAGCCCTATATTCTTGAAAATTTTCTTTTCATTACATATAGTTCGATTAGGTATAGTCCCAACTGATATGAAGTTTGATGTTATGAACATCAGCAGCATCTCACCCACTCATCATCATTATCTCCTTGGCTTATCTCTGAGACAATCAATAAAACAAAGTTTTACATTTTATAACGTTTTATTTGTAACTTCAATCTCAAGTTTTACAACATATTTTGCATAGGTTAAGGCATAAGATTTTTGACCATGCTTAAATCTTGACTATAAATCTACAACTTTATGGTATACTTTAATATAGCACATATACAGATATACATACATACATAATATATATACTGGTATACAACCATGGTACTCACTGTACCTTTTATACAACTTTGTAACATGTTTTCATAAGTGCACCATATGATGGGCAAGTCAAAGACCAATATGATCTAAATTTTTGAATGTGTTTTTTTCTTACTTTTTTGTGTAAATGTTTTTGAACTATCAACTATAATACCCAACTTCTGAGTATCTGCTACAAATAGACTGCATCACTTGCAAGCCTATAGCTACAAAACTAGTCCTTCTCTACAGGTTTGAATTTTTCAGCTTTGGCTTGAAATCAGTTCCAAGGTTTTCTTATCTATACATTTTATACTCTTAGTGGAACTGTCCAAGGTGTTGAAAAAAGGAAACATTTTAGAGGAGAACATACAAATGTATGTCACTCCTCCAAAAAACATCCCCAAGCATTAAGAAAGTGAAGGATGGTGAAAAATGACAATTACCAAATCATGATCAATTTTGAAGTCAATTTTAGGGAAAAGTATTTTGGGAAGACTTTCTGAATGCCTGAGAATGGTATTAATAAGGTCACGTAAGACCATCGCTTGATACAAGCTACTTTTCGTCTTTCTCAGTTGCTGTTGATGAGCCAAATACGATTATCATAAACTAGAAATCTTTTGAAAAGATTGCTACAAAAACATAATAAAACAAACAAAATTTTAAAAAAAGGAAAAAAGGAACTAAAATATTAAATAATTACCATGGATCATCAACAGCAAGTAGAGATTAACTTTACAACTTTTTGGGGGTTATCAACAAAAACAGTAGAGAGATTATGACTGGTTGAAGTAGGCCGAGAAATCAGGCCACTCCATTATCCCAGTATCAAGACTCTCTGGACTGTGGTCGGTGATGAAGTCTTGGGAATCTGAAGCAGCTTCAGGCTCACCACAGACAGCATCCTCCACGTTCACATCAGATTTCTGCTCTGTTGGGTCATAACCCAAGATCTTTTCAATGTCACATACGAACTGGTATACATACCGCTTGCCATGAACTTTATCGATGATGTGTTTGTCATAGTAGTAGCGGAGTCCTCGGCTAAGCTTTTCATAGTTCATGCTTGGCTTGTTCTTTCTCTTGCCCCACATCGTAGCAATGAGGTTTGGGTTCAGAAGTTTGAACTCAAATTTTTCATCATGGGTCCACTTGATGAGGCCTTTTTGTTTGGTATCAAGCAGGAGCTCAAGAAGAAACTGCCACAGTTGAATAGGTCCATTGCCATTGTACTTGGCTGGTGGCTTGGGTCCTCGTTTTCTCCTTCCTGTTGTGCCAGTTTGTTGGGGAAGCACATTTGGAACTACTTGGGTCAAGATATTAGGCTTGCAGTTTTCATCAGACAGAGGACTGCATGGGTTGGGCATTGGAGACCCTCCACTGCACATGCTCAAACTGTCACTGTGGCAGTCACTTTCAATTCCTTCATCAGTGCTTGAGCAAGGGCTGTAGGCAGTGATTTCTTCTACCTTGGGGCTCTGGAAAGTCTGTTGAGGGCTTTGGAATGCTGGTAAAGGGTTTGGCAAGGGTTGTTGTTGGTTGACATTGGTGTTCAGAGTTTTCTGGACTTCATCCAGTTCTTCAAAGTCATTCAAGATAGACAGATCAGGGCACTGATTCCCAAGTCCTACAAAAAAATTCAAAAAATACGCGAATTAATTCTAAAAAAAGATCAAAGGAAAAAAAACTGATTAACAATAAATTTTTCACATCAGATTCTTACCATTAATATTTCCCAACAACCTTGCAAGCTGCTCGGCTGAAAAGCCAAGGTTTTCATCTTCGGGTTGAGAGTCCATTACTATAAAAGGGAAAATGAATTAATTAATTATTCTAATCATTATTATTGGTTGAATGAAAAGGGAAGTTACTGTCAATCTTCTTGAGGTTCTAATGTTGACCCCGGAGGCAATAAAATGTGGGTGGAATTAATTTGATTAATTCTCATTGGTTGTTGATATAGTCACGAACCCCAAAATAGATCATGACATTTCTCACATCAAGATCTAGCCAATGGCAGACGAGATGGTAAAGTTTTGGTTCGAAAGTGACATCATGGAAAACATGCTGAATCGATTTTTCCGCTTTCGTTTTCCATCGATCTTACCTTTCTTTATCGAATAAATCGGCTTCTTTTCAATGGCGCCATCAAATAGCTCTGATACATCAGAACCATAGTCTGAGGTGGTGTCGTCTTGCACTTCACTGAGAAACATGCTGTCAAACGTCGAAGCACTACCGGTATCTAAATTTTAGAGACGAGCAAAAACAATGTAAGAAGTACGGTCGATTTTAGAGACACCATTCAGCATAAATGTTTGAAAATACTCTCTGGGGCTAGGATTAAAGGTTTTTCTGGGATCTCATACCTAAAAGATCGGCTGGATTCACGTTTTCCCACTCGAGAGACTGGTGTGGTACAGTATGGGCTGGAGGAGCGGTAGGCACTGCGGCCTGGTTTGCGAAGTATAATCCGAACTGCTGCAAACTGTTAACATCCATAGGTAGTACCATGTCGTTGACGTTCTGTAAAAACGAAAGAACAAAAGAAACGGTTGGTTAGAAAACGAAAAAAAAAGATCAGATATCAGATCAAGTTCAGGGCGAAAGCTTCTTTCAAGATTTGTCAAAACGTGTGGGCGCCCAGTGAACACGGACGCGCTCAAGCGAGCTGAATCAAACATGCAGTATGAAATTTGTACTTCACACCACAAAAATAATAAAAATTACTAACAAAAAGCTTGATTAGGAAACAATTATCTTTCAAGTCTGATCAAAGAATTGGATAATTTTGAATAAAAAACGCGATTTCGAGAAATCGCAAGTAGCAACCTTCGAGAAGACGAACTACGCGGAACTTAAACAAGAAAGAACGAGTTTAGAAACGATGAGTCTTTACCTGTATCTGACTGCTTAGGAAAGAGGCTTTCTTCATGTCGTAGTTTAACTAAAGAAATAAGAAGCATACGAATCAATACAAATGCATTTCTTGTCGTGAAGCTTGGGGAAAAGGTATCCATTTCAAGATCACCCTTGGGCATGAGTTGAGCTTGCCATTATCCGCGTGAAAGTTCATCTTTATCAAAAAAAAATCAAACATATTCAACGAAATTTTAACCATACCTGCATTCCTTGCATCGACATCATCGTGGTTGTAAGAATTAAGACACAAGAAAATGTTTTTTGATGGGTTTTCTGGCTGTTTTTGTAACACGAATTTCACAACAACTGTTACTCCGTTTTGTCTGGCGCAAACTGACCAAAATATTTGCGCGTTTTGATACCTATACTGGTGCGTCTGGCTCTTGATTGGCTGAGAATGATGTCATACGTTATGACGCACATCCTTCTTATAATCCTCTTTGCAGGCCGTTTCATGTTCTTTGGGTGTGTAGGGAAAACAGCCAATAGGATCATCTGAAGCATGGAGAAGATTGACAGATCTATTCAAGGGGTCAGTACGAGTCAATACAAACACATGGGGGACTTTTTATCGCTTGTTTCTTGGAATGGTTGGAAAGCTATTCAATTAAACGATCCAACGTGTACTTTCGAAACCATGAAAAAAGTCTCAAAAAGAGAGTATTGAAATGAATTAGAACTTTATTCTGTGTCTTTTTCGTGATTCTTAATAGTGAATTTTTGTTTGGCTTGAGAGAGGAGTGCAAAACTGGGTTGTTTACCTAGATGGAATTCTAGGAAAAGTTATTTTTATAAAATGATAGTTACAATGCATTATGCATGTAGGGAAAATTATTATCACGTCGATATCTATGAAAGTGACCAAAATTCATATTTCAGATAGTAGTTAGCGCAAAATGAATACTCATATTTGCTTTCGAAAGTATTTGTCAAATGCAGCAAATGAAAAAAGAAGGTCATTTGATATTTAGAAATCGTTGCCCACGTCACATGTCATTTAAGACCAACTAATAACCTTTAGGCAACCTCCCACTCACGTACCACGAATTTCTGATAAAAGCAAAGGATATCGCTGAATCAGCTATACTCCTAAGCACTCAATGAGGTTTTTTTCGCTTATCTTGATTAAACCATCTCCTAATTACGCACTTTCTTGTTTGTCAGCAAAATGCGATACCGGTCGAAGGTTTTCTCCCCTTTGTTTGTCAATACCCTACTTTAATAATTATGCGTAATTTTCTAAAAAGAATTCATTCGCGAGCAACAAACAAGACGCTAAAAAGACATCATAACTTATTTATCTCGGGTATGGGGTTACTTTTATCTTTCATAATTATTTCATAACCCGAGGGCATGTTCAAGAGCTTCATTAGCCTACGAACCCTTCCCTCCCACGGGGTGACTCGCCTCGTGGAATCGATTAATTTATCGACCAATAGTTTGCGCGAATTTATTCACTCTCTGGCTATGAGAGCACAAATGGCTAACAATGACAATAAAATTCAGGAAAAACTCTGCACAAGTGCGTGCGATTCCTTTTTCTCCATTCAGGGTGTGGCAACGCTAGTTCCGAGGCACGCACAACTCAGTTTTGGTCACAGCACTGTTTCAGCGGAAATTCAATTTTTAGTTCGCATTTTTTCTCAACCGGAGGCTCAGATCGCATTTAAGGTCTTTGTGACTGTACACTATTTAGTGCTCTAACGGAAATATTATCTCCGAGCTTAGTTCTGGCAAAATGAACGCAAATGCACTACCGGTAAAAAGCTATGAAACACAAGGCCATCTTTGTGCACACACCAGTTTACTTAGCGAGGATGAATATTCAGAACACCCAGAAATCACCCACTCCGACGTCAAACATGATTGGTCCCTCCCCAAATTCGAAAAAAGGGATAATTCGAAAGTGAAAACTTTAATCTACCTGGTTCAAGCTAGTGGAATACATTTTAATGATAAATATAGATTGGTTATATAGAGAGACCATTATCAGGATTATGTTAATCGTATAATAATTTTACAATTGACAGGAGCATGGAGATGTCTGAAGATTGGTCTTTATTTTGGAAAGCTTTCTCGACAGTTCAGCTTTAAAATTAGACTTCAATTTTCACTTCGCTTTGTTTGCTGGATATATATTTTTTCACTTTAGAAGTGAGTGACAGCGATATTTATAGATTTTCATTTCGATATCATATCAGCAGACAAACAGATAAGATCAAGCGGAAAAATCGGAGTTACTATGGGAACATTGACGTCAAACACGAGAAAAATACTCGTCGTGAATGACAAAGCACCTTGGAGTGTGACATTTGTTTTTGGTCTTTGTTATTAAATATTTTAATTTTTCCTAAAGAAGCTCATCAAAGAGGCTTGTTTAACTGGTTTTAGATCGATTTGTTTCTTTGGTTTGGACTCTGGGCTGGTATCCTTAGCGAGTGATTGGTCATGTTTGTTTTCTGCGACGTCTTCTTCATCACTTGCATCAGTTGATTCACTTTCATAGACTTTCTCGGTGACTGGATTACAAAAGAAAAGTTTCTATTTAATAATGGAAAATGAAGGAGTGACATCACATTCAAACTTTTCTCTCATCCCTCCTGTTCGCTAATTTAATTTCTTCGCTTTGTTCTTTTCCTTTCTCTCCTCCCTTTCCTCCTTTTCCTCCCTACTTCTAAGAATATTGGACTTTGTAAGAGTGGAATTTATAGTGATGAGTTTATCTCTCCTTCTTTCCTCCTTTTTCCTCCTCCTCCTCCTCCTCCTCCTCCCCAAATAGTGAGAAGTCTCAATTTAATTTCCATACTCAGATACCACAGGTGTAGCAATTCCTGTAGGTTAGAATTTGGAGCTGAGTGCTGCTGGCTATTCCACTTACTCAGCTGCTTACTAGCCCCTGCGCATGCACAGGAATCCTAAAGCACTTGCTGTACTGGGCCTGGAAGAAAAGCTGGGACTGCATGCTATCTTTAACGATAAAATACAGAGCAATGTGCATGCCTCACATTATCATTAACTATAACAAAAACCTGGCCACTATGTCTTACCCATAAAACCATCATCATCAACATAGGTTTTTGACTTCATGACCTTCCTTCTTTTCCTTCTCTTGGTTGACGTTTCAACTGGTCTTTGACTTGGGATGGGTGTTTCACTTACAACAGTGCTGTCACTTTTTGAATTGATGGAATCTATTGAATGAAATGGAAATTGCATTAAATATTGCTAAGTTTATGCGTGATAATGTGCATTTTAATCAACAGTCCTACCAACAGGATTTGCTCAAAACAGGTATTTTATCCAGGGTCTCAACAAGACCAATCATATAAATAGGAGTAGAAGAGGAATTCCCCTTAAGGGCCCAATACTTGGCTTAAGGTTAAGAGGTTATTAACAGAGCATGAAGTCTGTACTGGAAAATATCAGACCAAAGTCTTGATATATTTCAGTAAAGACCAAGCAACACAAGTTTGGTTAATAAACTGTTTATTACCCGGGTATATGGCATTTTTGATTTTGAAGTTAATTTTACCGAGCTTCAAAAGCATCAGAATTTCCATATTGGACACGGGCATTACAGCTGGTCTCGCCACAGCCAATCAGACTGCGAGATTTCACCGGAAGTAGTTCATGCCATATAATTTAACATTGAAAAATTCTTGCAATTTGTTTATTGTGGAGGTACAAAGGCTTGCCTTCTTCACTACTCTCTTCCTTCTCTTGTTTCTTCCTCTTTCGGTTTGTTTTGGTTTTGTCTTTGGCTTTGTCTACAAAAGAGAAACATTTAGCCTTCCAACAAAGTCACATTCTGTCACATCAAAAAAACATGTCTACAAAGAGTGCATAAAGATGTGACAGAATGTGACTTCCAACAATGTGGCTTCATCCGCATTTTGATGAGCATTTTTCATGGGGGGCAGAATTTTTCATTTTATCATAATCCTACCTTGTGTAGGTTCTTTGCCTTTTTTTGTTGCCTCTTTCCTGAAGAAACAATTTCCCACAATGGTTAAATAACTACTAGACTCAGCCTCATTATAAGATAATAGATAGGAACTTCTATGAAAATCTATAATCTATAAGGCCTTTTGGCTGTACTGACACAGTGCAGGTCAGTCACAACAAATTGGGTCTTGGCTCCAATCAAAGTGAAAGCGCTAAGATTGAACTTGAATTCAGAAGTTAACGTGAGTTAAGTTAAGAAGAGTGAGGTAAAGTGGAGTACCCGGAGAAAAACCCTAGGAACACAGGAGAGAACCAACAAACAACTCTACTCACAAATGATAGCCTGCATCACATCCAGACTATTTTCCTGTAAAGTCCATCTGGACTTTATGAAGAAAAATTCCGGATGTGATGCAGGCTAACAAATGACAAAGTCTGGAAATTGAACCTGGGTCACCTTCAATGAAAGGCGAACAATCTCACCGCTGTGCCACCCATGCTTCCCTTAAAAAACTTACTTGGTTTTCTTCTTGTTTTCAATTTCTTTTTCCTTTTCTTTCATATCCTAAAACACAGGAATTATTAGAACGAAAAATTGCATTTTAAACCTCCCAAACAAAATAAAAGTACTTCAATGTAATTATGAATAATACCTTTGATTTTGACTTTCTGGGCTTGATTTCCTCTAAAGAAGATAATCATAGATCATGCATAAATACAATTTCATAAATGTATTGCTTTGGTCAAAATATTCAAGGTGCCATCATGCCACCCCTCTATTCTAAACTTAAGGTGCCATGTAAGGGGCATTAGCATTTTGACCACACACAGTTCTATCTGGCCCCTTAAAATTATTTAGGTATCCCTCATTTGTAAAGAGAGACTAAACAATAGAAAAACTGCAAGTATACCTTCTGATTCTGAATCAGACACCAATTTCTTCAAGCTTTTTGGAACAGGATCCTATAAAAAAGGGATTTTGGTTTAAACTTTTTTAAATCCCAAAAAAATTATTTGATTTAGATTCTATTATTCTCAACTTACCTCTTCCTCATCTGATGATGCCAGATTTCTGGGAAATAAATTAAATTAAGCAGATCAATGGTACTAAGAATAATAAATGAGAAGCTTTGCATTATCATGAACATTTTTTGTCACTTGCAGAAGTGTTGGGGGAGGTTTTGGTAAAAACTTTAGGTGTTATCAACAGGAACTTACTTGATTCTTTTTCTGATTTGTTTAGTGGGTTTGTTTGGTTTTTGTTTGTTTTCTGGAGTTTCTCTAATAACTTTACTATCATCATTTTTCTTTTCTTCTGATTTCTCTTCTAATTTTTCTTCAACCTCTTTTGGTTTTGGATCATCTTTGGCTTCAGGTTTACTTTTGACTGGTTCTGAATGGACAAAAGCATTTGATCTTAAGAAAACAGACCTGTAGTAATATACAAATGAAATTTTATCACAGAAAATAATGGTTATTCCTTATCCAGTGGACTAAATTAAATATGGCAGAGAAATCTTAGTTAAATAGCCCACCCCACCAAAAAATGTGAGTGCACCTGTTTGGCATGGAGGAAAATTTCATCTTCAGCCACACTCATATAGAAGCTTTGCACATCACCTGACAGCAGCCATGACAGGAGGCAGGAACAGTAGAATCTGGACTAAAATCTTCTGCATGAAAAATAATGTAGTTTCCCAGAGAGAAAAGATCCTTTGTTCCTGCCTCTTGTCATGGCTGCCATCAAGTGATGGTGCAAAGCCTCTATAGGTTTTCTGCTCTATAGGTGCATGTTAAACACCCACCTGCTATTTGTTTGCCAAAGAATGACATCATTCCACTAGGCTTTGCCTTCTCAGCTGGTTTAGCTGGTTTTTCACTCTTGTGCAGCTGAGAATTACTAACTGGTTCATCAGGCTTTGGTTGGTCAGGCTTTTTCTCATTCTTAACAGCAAACATTCCCATAGTTGGAAGCTGTCCTTTCTTTGGTCTTTG
>WUCR03013308.1:0-11215 GCA_009858155.3 Phymanthus crucifer
GAAATAATTATTTGACCTGTCAGGGTGGAGTTCTTCATTCCCAACCCCTTTACCCCACACATACTGTTGTTGTTGTTGTCATCTCTCATGGTTGGGAGTATTAATCCAAATTGGAAATCGGTGCATGAGCAGCCACTCTGTGGAGATACCACTGCTAAATCCCATTTAATTTATTTTGATTATTCATTTATTTTATTCGTTAATTCGAGTAAAGGTACAATTGGCCAAAAAAAAAAAAAAAACTGCCAGTGCTAGTAATACCCATGGAGAAATGCCATTGTTTTTCGCCCAATATGGCTATGAATTTTGGCCTTGTTGTGAGCTTTTCCTACAGCTTATAGGCTGCCTTAGGTTTTCCTGCTCCTGGGTTTTCTTTTGAATATTAAATTGTCGGCTTATGAGTTCGTTCAAGCAATCCGTGAGTTGCTCGGTAACAGTAGAGCTCGAGCTCCCACCTTAAATTGTGTAATCTGTGTTAATGATTGGAGGGGGCAAAAATCTTTTTCAAAATGTCTACCTCGTGGAACCGAGTTCCAGCATGATATGGGTTTTGGGCGCATACATATCCCATTCTTGTTTTTGCCGTACGGGCGAAGCATCACTTTCCCGTTTAGAAAGCGAATAGCACAGGATGTCAATCCAGATGAAAGGATAGTTGAGCTTTTCTAATCAATACTATATTCAATTAAGTTTTAAGAGTCTCCTAGATGTTTCATATACCGATTGAGTCTACACCTGTCATGACATATGTATTCCAAGTGCGCTAACGCGATCAACTCGTCAGAAGTATCGAGTAGTCATTGAAGCTACAATTCATGGGATCCCTTTGTTTATAATATACCTGATCTTCATTTGCATAGTACGACGCAATTCACCAATTGATGTAAGGCCTGAACGCCCGTTTGGCTTCTAATTCGTCCGGTTCAGATTCCACGGAACCATTTTCCGCAAGGATAATGGTGCGAGCGTACGTGTAATAGCACAAGCCATGCGAATCACTATTATGAGTTCCTATCGTGCTGAGGATGTTCGCCACTTAGGCGTGTTGAGCATGTAGGCTCGTGAGTTCCTCAGGTGTTGAGGATGTTCGCTACTTAGGCGTGTTGAGCAAGTAGGCTCGTGAGTTCCTGAGGTGTTGAGGATGTTCGCCACTTAGGCGTGTTGAGCATGTAGGCTCGTGAGATCCTCAGGTGTTGAGGATGCTAGTCATTTTGTTTTCTAGTATGTTTTGTAGTTATCATTTGTATTTTTCAGACCGTTGTCCTTTACTATCTCAACATAAGAAGAAAAAGGACTGCGCCAAGAAAAAGCCTGCTAGCTGCCCTGTTGTATCCAGCATGAGTACGATCTACTTGGTGTCGTAGAAGTCTCTTTATGGACCGTAGATCCTGTCGGGGGATGTGAATGTTGCCTTGGCCCGACCCAGATTTCCTGCACTTTTTCCTTTGATAGAAGGTTTTTTAAGTAGGTTTTTTTCTGGCCTCCCCGGCACTTCACGAACTACCTATTGTATATTCTATAGATAACTTACCTTTTATAATCACCACTGTTTGGTGAAAACATGTAATGGTATTTATATCACATAATTATTGCTTATTAAAATCGATATGTTGTCGTTCGACCGACCCATATCCAATATTCTCCAGGATATTGGTGTTTGAGTTATTGCGTTCTGTGTATATAATTCTGTGTAGAGTGCAGAAACGCACTGGTTAAGTTTCTTTGAAATTCTGTTGTGGCTACCGATAAGCTAATAGCCTGCCTGACGTATTGCGCCGTTGTTGATCTGTCTGCCTTGGTGGTGGGTCTGTGTATGGAAGTGACGCACTACCAGTCGAGACACGTGGTGAGCCTTCGGGAGGATCACCGGGTGCTTTTCTCCGTACTCTAGTTCCGCTCTGCGCAAGCGACCGCCAACGCGGAAGACTCCACTTGCGTCTACGAAGGGGTCGAGGCGATAGATCTTTGACTCCTTCTGCTTGCGATTCTTGTTATCACTTCTCTTGCTTCCATTCCCTCTAGCTCCAGTTCTGGCTAGAGGGTATCTTTCTGCACCGCTCGCACGATAGTTGTCAAGGCCTGTTGAAGTTCCTTTGCTGTTGGGTCGCGCAACTTGTCGCGCGCTCCTTCTCTTTCTGGTGTCTGGTTCCTTTCTTCTCCGCTTAAACTTCTTGATCCATACCATAAGGACGGCGATGGCTCTTTGCAGAGAGGATAGGCTTGCAAAACGTGTGAATCTATCAGATCCGAGTCCTTGCGGCTTCTGGATACTCGTGAATTTCACCGTTAGTTCTTTACTTCGGGATCCTCTGCGGTGATGCCCATTTGTTCTATCTCGTTGGTCAAGGGGATATCTTTACTTTTTTCTCAGGACGTCTGGCCCGGTAAACCAGTTTGACTTCATGAGGTCTTTGGCTTTCAGGCCACGTGTAGCTAGATCTGCGGGATTCTTGCTAGTTTCAACGTACCTCCACTGATCTGGTTCAGAGATCTTGTGTATTGTCTGGACACAGTTCGCTACATACATGTGGAACCTTCTAATCTCGTTCCGAATGTAGCCTAGTACTACTTTCGAATTGGAGTAGAAGACGACTACTTTCGAGATTTCCATGTCTAGCTCCTTTGTTACCTTGTCTGTGGCTTGGGCTTCTGCACAGGATTCCAAGCGCGGAATGCTGGTGGGGGTGACCAGAGCTACCTTCGCTCGACCGAAGACGAGGGACACTTCCACTTCATTTGTTTCATTGAAAAGACGAAGGTAGACAGCTACACCGATGACGTGCTGACTGGCGTCGGAAAAGGTGTGGATTTCGGCCTTCATAATTCGTCCAAACTCCTTGGAGTGGTAACACCGTGGAACGACGACTTCTTGCAGGTCTGAAAGTGTATTTCTCCAATGCGCCCACCTGCTGGCAAGTCCGGCCGGTAGGGGGTCGTCCCATCCCAAAGGGAAGGATTTCTTTTCCTTACCGAGAGCGACAAGCTGCTGTAGGAGCCTTCATTCTAACAAAACGGGTGCTGCTACACCAGGAGAATCGAATATCGAGTTTATGGATCGGGTACGGGACAGTGAAAAGTTCGCTCTGAAGTAAAAGAGTATCTACGCTAGAGGTAAGCCGTATCTTAATAGTTAAGAGCTCAAGAAAGGGGCACAACAAAACATGGACCCAAAGGAAACGCCCGAAGATGCCATTGATAAGAGGCAAAGAAGACTTACACGCAAGGCGCTCATAAACGCAGTAGAGGAACGCCACCTAATGATTGTCGCACAAAAACAAATTAGTGAGAGTTATGAAAGTGGGGTAAACGGCGACGGCATCCACACAGGCAATATCCAGCGTGATATTGCATCAGCTTCGGAGGAACTCAAAGCCCTCATGCACGAGTTGTACACGCTTTACGAGCAAGATAAACAAGGCGATTTTGGAGATGAAGCGCTGCGAAATGAAGAAAGCCTGCTGCTGAGACGCGCGTATGTGAAAATAGAAAAAATAAAACGCAACGAATCCGACAAATTAGTGGAAATGATAGATAAAGTGTAGTGCCTTGGGAACGAGGATTTACTTTCCGGGCAAAGGCCTTGGAAATATCGGAAAAATTAATTTCCGACCTCGCTGGGATTCGAACCCACCACCTTCGGATTTGTACTACCGATGCTCTACCAGCTGAGCTAGATGTCAGACTGAGAGGTCGCTGAGTTTGAATCCCAGAGAGGTCGGAAATTAATTTTTCCGATATTTCCAAGGGCTTTTGCCCGGAGAATAGATCCTCGCTTCCAAGGCACTACACTTTATCTATTATTTCTCATACTTGTTTCACACGCGGTTCACATCTACAAATTGTTGGAAACACCGTCTCGCAGATCTCGTCACTCGCGGCATAGCGGCCTTGCCCCGTCTTGTGCCTCTACGGCCTGCACCGCTAGACTGAGGGCTCTCGCTGGAGCCACAGCAGCGCGAGAAAGCGCAGAGTTTGACAAACGGCTAGCTGAGAGAGAGCACGAGAGGAAGACGCGAGAGCTCGAGATTGAAAAGGCTAAGCAAGAAGAAAAGGCGCGGTGCCAGAGAGACCTAGCAATTCTTTCCGCACAAAAGAAGGTTGCTATAGCCGACGCCAAACTTACAGCGATAGATGTCGCGATATTAAGGAACAACCATTGCCATTCAACCTATTCCCGAGAAATTACCATCGTCTTTCCGCAGTAAATGGGGAAAGCAAGTGGTGAAGTACAGCGACAAACTCGAGGGGCATATCTAGGTTTTCAATTATTCCCCCGAACGATTAGGGAGCAAGCAAAGCTAAGAACCAATCCAAACATTTTCGCAGAAAGCAGTTGAGCAGCAATAGCCACAGCCACCATCACTTATGGGTGGTATGGGTGGCGTAGTGGTGAGAGTGCTCGCCTCTCACCTCTAAGGTCCCAAGTTCCAGCCCCGGCTTGGCCAGCATCATACGTGAGTTGAGTTTGTTTGATGTGTTGTTCTCTCCTGTGCCACGAGGGTTTTTCTCCGGGTTCTCCGGTTTTCCTAACTCCGTAAAAATCAACATGTGAGTTGAGAGTTGTGTGCACATAATATATAACGTAGTGATAGTGTGTGTGAGTGAAAGTGTCCCCAATTAGTGCGAGAGCACTAGACGACTAGACACTTAAATAAAGATATTTGTTTTATTTACACAACGTAGGACAACACGAAGAGCCCTGAAAACTATTACCAATCCCGACCCCTCCAATGAAGCGAAAGCAGAGAAGAAACACTGCCCTTTTCACGTGCGTGACGGTCGTGGAGGAATGCATAGGCTTTGCAGCGAAATCCGTAGAAGAAAAGACAAAGTGGATCTTCAAGGCCGGTCTCTGTTTCCGCTTTCTCGAAAAAGACCACACAGCAAGCAGATGCAGACGTGAAGTAGAGTGCAGCATTTGTGGGGACAGTCGTCACATAGCTCTACTTCACAAGGAAAAGCACAACAAAGAGAAGACCGAACAGACTAAGACTACCAACCTGAACCCAAAATGCACGTCATGCGAAGAGAATGAATGGACGTCCTGCAGCAAGATCCTGCTCCTGGATGTCTATGCCATCGCGTCTACGCCATAATCGATGACCAGAGCAACAGTTCACTCATCAGCAGCGAACTCGCAGATGAGCTGGGAGCGAATGGTCCCCCAGATAAGTACTTTCTATCCACGTGCGGAAGAGAAAGAGAAGTGAGGTACGGACGTCGCGTAGCAAGGGTAACTGTCAAGTCAGTCAACGGAGCCATACATAAGCTTCCCGTTCCTGGTCGAATGCGACAGCATTCCTCAAGATTACCCTGAGATCCCCACACCAGACACGGCGAGGAGGTTTCCTCATCTGAGTGAGATAGCAAACGAAATCCCGCAACAACGACGCCGACATACACCTGCTCATCGGTCGTGACGTGCCGGAGTTGTTGAAAGTGCGAGAGTTCAAGAATGGTCCCAGGGGAGCCCCCATGATAACATCGACGGCCCAGCCCACGTGGTCGCGCACCGCACTAGCCTACACGATGACGCCAGAATTGGTAAGCAACATCGAAACGAAGTCGCATTAGAGCCTGGAGCATTTGGGTAAGCACAATGCCCTAACGCCATAAGAATCAAAGAGGCAAAGACACCCAAGAATCTTATTAACGACGTGTTCCTGACCACTAGGGAAGACAACGATTCCAGCCTATCCGTCGAGGATCGAAGATTCCTCAACATCATGAACAAATAGATCCAGAAGAATGAGAACGGTAACTGGGAGATGCCGCTCCCCTTCCGCAAATAAAGTGTCAATCTACCGAAAAACCGCGCCCAAGCAGTGCATCGGCTGACTTCTCTTCTTCGATGTGAAACGAAGCGGTTCCGTGTCAGTGAATCGGGTACGCGACATTAGCCCTAAATGCTACCGGTACCAATTTAATCTTGGAAAATAGTTATTTGTGAAATGAATGAATAAACTTGAATAACTCATATATACATGTGTATATATTATAATTAGGAATCAACCATTCTCAAAAAGGTTTTTAAAAGGTTTTCCTAACAAACACGATAGAAACTTATAATTGTCAGTGCAAGAACGAAGATGTTTCATATACAATCTTTCACTAAACAGTTGCTATTTCAACTATTGAACATGAGACTAAAAGTACTTTATCATGTTAATTGAATGGGTCTAAGCCCAACTAATTTGCAATATTTATTGCAGACATAATAATAACAATAATAATAACTTTATTATATAGATCACATATCCTGTGCTCATTGGCGCTTTACAAAGTATAAAAAGTATAAATAAATATACAGTATCTAACTAACTATAAACATTTACAAAGTTATTTACTATACTAATTAATACATATAATGGATGATAATAATATAATAAAAAAATTAGAATGAGAAAAAAAAATCTATATAAAAACTATAAAAACAAAGAACCTCTATCTTTAAACTCGGTAAAAAGATAGGTCTTAAAAGTTCTTTTAAAGCTATCCACAGAACGCGATTTACGTACAGCTAATGGAAGCTAATTCCAGAGATTTGGCGCGCACACTGAAATCTCCATAAGTCTTTGAATAGGATCTTGGTTGTATTAACATCTCGTTACTTATAGACCGCAGTGATCTAGAATGCGCACAATATCGCAATTGCTTAGATAAATAACTAGGAGATGCACCATTGAGTGATTTATAAACTAATAATAGAATCTTAAAAACAATGCGATAATGGATAGGGAGCCAATGCAGTTCCCTTAGGACGGGTAATATGCTGGAACTTGCATACTACACGTACAACCCTTGCTGCCGTGTTTTGGACATATTGCAGACTTTGTAACTGATATTTAGGCACCCCATACAATAATGAGTTACAATAATCTAATTTAGATGTAACAAATGAATGCACAAGAACTGAAGCTGGGTCCCGAGTACTTCCTAATTCTAGACAAGTTCCTCAGGTGATAGAGTGATGATTTGCAGATGCCAGATATGTGAGCATTGAAAGACATGTGTTCATGAAAAATTACCCCAATACTTCTAGCAGAAGAGCTGGTAGAGAGTCTCTCACTTCCGACAATTAAAGACTGGAAGGGTGGACGAGCACAATACTTTGAATGAATCAACAGGATCTCCGACTTATCGTGATTTAATTTTAATTCATTCAAGTCCATCCAGCGACAAATAGCTGCAAAACAGTTCTCAACACGTGACTTTGCTTCCTCAACATCCTTTGCCTTGAAAGCAAAATATAACTTTGTGTCATCGGCATATAGGTGATAATCAAGATCATAACTTCTGATGACTTCGGCAAGTGGTAAGAGTAAGTACAGCACGGGACCAAGGACAGACCCCTGAGGAATTCCCGCCGCAAGGTCTCTCACTGTAGAGTTGGAATTATGGATGTTAATAAACTGCGATCGATCGGACAAATAAGACCAGAACCATTGAAGGACAGATCCCGTAATGCCAAAAGACTTCTGCAGACGTGTGAGAAGCAGAGAATGGTTCACCGTGTCGAAGGCAGCTGACAAATCTAGCAGAAGGAGGAACATATTCCTACCTTCATCCAATGATACAAGGATGTCATTCGTGACAGTTAGAAGAGCCGTCTCGGTGCTATGAGAGATCTTCTAGGCTGACTGCAGGCGTTCATGCAGATTATTTCCCATGAGATACTTATTCAACTGCCCAAATACTGCCTTTTTCTATTAATTTAGATAGAAACTTCAAATTTGAAACTGACCGGAAGCTGGCAAACAGCTCATAATCAGCATTCACTTTCTTGAGGAGCGGCAGCAACACCGCAATCTTTAGGTCCTTGGGCATAGTCCCAGATGACAATGAGAAATTAATCACCCTTCTAAATACTGGAACAAGACTAGTATAGTACTTACGCATAATACTTGCTGGTAGCGGATCAAGTGCACATGCCTTGATGGTACGACCACTGATCAATCTTACCACATCTTCATAAGTAACCATGGCAAAATCACTAAAGCGTGAACAGCAAGTCGGTTCAGTAACAGGTAACACATTCAGTTTTTTCTTTTCTTGACAACAGTTCATTACGGATACCCTCAATTTTGGTGGTGAAAAAGTCAGCAAAAGCATCAGCAAGTTCTTGGCCACTATTCGCAGATGGATATTATCTACTCGTGCTCTTCCCTAGCAGCCTTATCAACTGTTCGAACTAGTAGCTTGCTATCATGGGCGTTGCCCTAAATAACTGCAGAATAGTACTGCTCTTTTACCATGTAGAGCATCCCATTGACCACATCACATTGTTTCAGATATTTCAATCTATCACATTCCAGTCAAGTGGAACGCCATTTACGTTCTAGTCTTCGTCTTTTCCTTTTCTGAATAGTTATTTCCTCTGACTAAGGTACAAGGAACACTGTCCTCCAACAAACTTGATGATTCGATCATTTTATTGAAGGCATTAAAATCAAAACTCTTCAATTTCCGAGAAGTGACTGTCCTACGTTCATTGCACGGTTTTTGCAATTTTAACTTGAAATAAATAGCTTTATGATCGGAAATGAATTACTCCACAACTCAACACAAGTCTAGAGTATGACCCTGCCTATGGGTAAGAACTGTCACGTGCTGCTTCATTTAAACAAATCTAACAAGTCGCTAAACCGTGCTGCATTCCTATTAACTTCATCGTCCATGTGAAAGTTGAAATCGCCCAAAATTAATAGCTCATCTGGACACACAATTATCTCTTCTAACAAACTCGAGAACTCATCAAGGAAGAGAGTTACTGAAGCTCCCTCCGGGGGACGATAAACAACAATTACTCTCAAGGTCTTACGATCAGTGAATGTGACATCCATGCATTCAAAAGATCGAAATGAATGCTGACATATTCTTGATTTGGCGGTAATGCCTTGTTTGTAGAGTAGGCCAACACCACCCCCCGTTCCTTCCAATCTGCGAGTATGGATCAAACGGTATCCAGTCGGACAAAGATCACCAATAATGACATCATCTCCCTCAGAATGAAGCCATGTTTCTGTAATTGCTAGCAGATCCACTTTATAGTCAACTACAAAGTCTTTAATGATCAGAGTCTTGTTGCAGACAGACCTGGCGTTGAGGAGACCAGAAACAAAGTTTCTATCAAACGTAAACTTAGGGGTTTGACTGACGTGCTTTTACAGAGCACAGATTATTCAGATTGGCACCTTTTGGAAAGCAATAACCATTGTGGAAAATAACATTCGAGAATGGCCGGCGGGAATGAGAAACAATAGTAGTAATCCTGTTGTTAACCTCTGGACCTGGATCCAGTTCAATATCGCCACTGCATTCCAGAATTATATTCCTGCACGCATCGGAATTTGGATAATAAAGACAAGGACGTCGATTTCTTTTCACACGAATAACCGAGGTATTGCACTTGAATGAAGACGATCCTCTGGGAGTAGCCGGTGAATAGACCCAATTAGATACACTTTCATTAGCAGAGCAACCAAGTGGATCGCGAGTGAATAAATTTCTGAAGTCACTTAATGTAGTTCTTGGAAAACCATGAAACCTTGCTATACAGTCACAGAATGTTAACTAACCAAATACAATTGTTTTAAAACTAGAAACTCGTGTGAAAAAAAAATGCAACTGCAGGATGGATAGCACAAGCCTGACCGGCGTAGATGTCCAGACCCCTCTACACTTGCAGTATATATATATATCTGCTACCCATGAGCCTTTGCTCATCCCCAAACCCCTATGGCGTGTCGGCAGAATATAAATTTCTGACAATTTCTGACCTGCGTCGCAGGTGTCAGAAATTACATATTCTGTAGTCAGACTTCTTTGCAAAACGCTTCCACCGAAGAAAGCTTCTTGTGTATGATTCAACGGTACCCACAGCTCTGGAGGTTAGGACGGTCCCTTTGAGACGTTGTAGGCTCTGCTGCAGTTGGAAGTCTTTCCGTTCACTTGCTTCAGCCCAAATGCCACAAGTAAAGACATCCATAAAGAGAACACAAGAATTGGAAAAGAAAAACAAAAGTTAAAAACCCAGGAAAAATCAAGCACAAGCGATGTGTTGCGTTTATATCATCATACATCTGTCTCAATGTGAGGGCGCACGGGGCCTTTACACTCACTGACGCATGGCAAAGAGTCATAAAGGCTACAACTTTTATATCGTAAGGCCGACAGGGCCTGGTGCGTCTTTGGCCGACAAGGCCTGGTGCGAATATGGCCGACAAGGCCCCGAGTATCCGTTGCCGACAGGGCCTGATCACGTGTGACTACTGGAAATTACTACTACAGCTATCAGTACCAAAGCCGACGAGGCTTGATTTCGGCCAAATTCAAAACTTATTTTCTCAAAAGTGCGGCAGTATTTTTTTTGCAAGTTTTTTAGATCATGTAATATTAGAAAGGTCCCTCGTTGACCTAAAACAAACTAGAGCGTGGAGAATTTAATTGCTGAAAAATAAAATGCGATCAAAGTCACTGCATTTGGATAAATTCCACAATGAACTTTAGGCTAATTAGCATACGAGACACTGCACATACTGGTCTGGGGAAAAATAATTGAGCTCCAGAAAATCACCAAAACCCCAGAATTACAAATTTTGTTTGACATTTGATAATGCTTTATCTTTTGTACTCACTTTAACTAAGAATTGGTGATGACAGCTACGCAACATGCAATTCGAAACCATTTTAGGTAACATTTTCCTCTTTATTAACCAGTAACGTTGGTTTCTATCTTATGGAAATTGGCTTCATGTTGGGAAAATGTCCTCAGAAAATACATTTCGGAAATGGAAAAGTAGTGCAGTGCATGTCCTGGTTTGTATGTTTTGAGACGTTTGCCTTTCCATTTCTAGCCTCTTTTCATATCTCTTAGTTTGGAGGAAAGCTGTCTTTGGATCATAATGGCCAGCTTGTCCTAACCCCAGTCAACACCAGCCAATCATGCCAGTGGCCCACCACCCCAGTCAACACCAGCCAATCATGTCAGTGGCCAACCACCCCAGTCAACACCAGCCAATCATGTCAGTGGCCAACCACCCCAGTCAACACCAGCCAATCATGTCAGGGGCCAACCACACTCCTGTGAACACCAGCCAAATTACCAAAAATATCAGTTTTTCCACAAAAGAGTGGCACAGGTTTAAAATGGCTTTTCCCTATTCCATTTTCCCAATCCCATTTTGAAGGCAGGGATGGAAGCAATGCTTGCACC
>WUCR03013362.1:0-11212 GCA_009858155.3 Phymanthus crucifer
AACACAGTTAGTGGAAAAACAAAGTTGATAAGAAAAGGCCCTTGTTTTACCACAACTTGTAAACTTCTTGCATGCTGATTGGCTGAGAGGCATGTTCAATAAAAGGACAGACCCATAAAAATGATGTATAGCTCATGGCTACGAACAGTACCTGCTTGAAATGTCTAATCTTTCAACATTTTCAGGGATATTTTTGAAACATTTGGTCTTTGTTATGGTAAAAACATATTGAAGTGACTTTTCCATGGTCCGTCCTCCTATCAAACATAGAAATGACATCAGAAATGATTCAAATTTTGCGGTTCTGGTTGTTGTTTTTATATTCGATAGGAGTACAGATCATGGAAAAGTCTCTTTGGAGTGCAGTAATTGGGCCTTATTCAAACACTTTACTTGGTAATTTACCAAGCAATGAGGCCTTTGTTTTCAATTAATAGTCACGGCATGAACAGGTCTACCATCTCCAAAACGAAAACTAAACAGCTGTCTTCCATCCCCATTCAAGAGGAGAAAGAACTCTTGGACTGAAGAAAAACTCTCTTGGCTCAGGATAATGTGTCCAGACCTATGGCAAAAGGCAATGGGTCTACTATCCTAAGGATGCTATCTATCCTATTCCTGGTAGTCTTATTCAAAACCATTTTAAAATAGGATGAAAAATAAACAGAAAGAGAAGAAATACAAGGAGAGAGAAAAGGAAGAAAAGAAAAAATGAAATGAAAGAAGAGGAGAGGAATGGAAGAAAAGGGAATGAAACAAACGGAAAAGCAAAAAGAGAAAAAGTCCTCTGAAACTAAAGGATTTGACTGCAGTGAGCCAGATGTACAGTAGGCAGTGAAGGGGAAATGATTGTATACTTTGTTTCAAGATGTAAAAATTAAACACAGCAATGTATCAAACACACATTGTTTTGATAATAAGTTAGTAAGCATTGTTTTTATCATTATTGAGTCAAAAGAACCTTCGCCAGGTGTTATTCCAAATAAAAAAGCATAACTTTCACCCTATCACATTAAACTCTACTTAAATTGTGGTCATAAAGTCCAAGCTTCATTGTCAGACAATCAAGACAAGTTTATTACAGCTGTCGAATATGATTATTTGATCCTGACAAAAGAAATGTTGACAGGTGAGGTTGTAAAATTAGGCTAGATGGAGGAAAGCTGATATGTTTAAGAGAAAATGTCATTCAGAAATTTCAGAATAGTTGGTTTGTTTTATGGAAAATGCCAAATGAAAGTCCAGAATTTCTGGAAAAAGAAATAAAAGCCAAACAGGTGTGTGAAAAATGATAAGACAATTTTTTCCACAAAATTACTGTTTGAAGTTACTTTCTGTTCTTTCTTAGATTGAAATAATTGTTGCTAATAATTTTTGATCAATATTTTCTGCATAAGGATATTTATTTAATAATAGGCTCCCTTCTCAAATGTAGCTACCTATAAAATGGTCCAGGGGTAAGTTCTTGATTAGTTTCTGTCATGCATGACCTGCCAAAGGGATAGCTTATCTCGGCTGTTCTAATCTTGCCTTTAATCTTTGTGCCAGTGCTGAAGTCCACCAGCTTGGGCTACCCCTAAGAGTAAAGGACCAGCAAAACAGATTGACAACCATAACCCTAACAACAATGTATCCAAGTTTACATCACCTGTTGTATGTATTTAGAAAAAGACCTACTAATGGTCTATTCTACCAATTAATCTCTTAATTTTCAATCACCAATCAAGCCCCATGATTGGCTGAGCTACTAGAGGTCTTTTAGTGATAAACCCCTAGTAGCAAAAAGCTCCAGTTTTCAAATCAAAAATTATTTCCTGTCAATTTTGACGTTTTTGTCATTCTTTATCGGACCAAGGTTTTTACTAAAACAATCGGACTGCTTGCCATCATGGCCTATGAGTAAATAGGTGATTCAACTTTCGGCATCATGGGCTATTGACTCAGATGATTCAGACTTGGACTAATTGTTAATTAAACTACTAGGGGAGCACGGATGGTGCAGCGGTGAGAGCGCTCGCCTCTCACCACTATGGTCCCAGGTTTGATTCCTGGACCCGGCATCATATGTGAGTTAAGTTTGTTGGTTCTCTCCTGTGCTTCAAGGGTTTTTCACCAGGTTCTCAGGTTTTCCTCCCTCCACAAAAAACCCTGATTCGATCTAGGCTATGCTCCATGGTCAGACATGAGTTGTATGGCAGCAGCCAGAGGTGCCCTTAGTATGCTTTCCACTCTAGTCCTTTTCATGGTTAGCGCCACTGTCACAGGGATTTGTTCCCCCGAACAAAGGGCACTAGTGTTTTGTGTTCCCCTCCCCCTAAGAACACTGTTTGAAATGGCCATCCCCATAAGCCGGAGCATAAAGTAATAACCTTAAGTTATCATTATTGAGGTTATGTTTTGACACATCCAATTCCAAGGTTTTCCAAGTTGGATGATATAGCCAAAGGCCGAGGTCTTGATAATTGTCAATTTTAATGAACTAGGCCTTATTCAGGCAAGGAAGTGAGAAGTATGCTTATCAAGCTCTCTATATTTTTTTACAAATAAAGGCATTTAGACAAAACATCTTCAGTTTTATCTCACTCATATTGTGGCGTATGAAAATCTTATTTAGACAAAATGTATATTTTTATTTATAATATTTGAGATACTGTACTACAAGCACTCTGATTGGCTGGTGACCATGTTTATATCAGAGGACAGAGACACACTTGGCATATGATTGTACAAAAGTTCAAAAATATTTTATAAAAAGCATATAAAACATCCGCTTGTGTCTATATATTGTAATATAAACACTCTGGGAGCTGTAGAGCACTTGAGAAGTCAAAGAAACACTCCGCTATGCCTTGTATTCCTCTACGACTTCTCTCTTGCTCTACAGCTCCCAGTGTGTTTATATCACAGTATATAGACATGCACGCCCTTTTATATCCCTTATAAATAATAACTCTTGAACTTAAGGGAACATCCTTATAATATTTCCAAGAACATTGATATTACGAGACAGAACATGAACCAATTTGATCAAGAAAAGATACTTTGAAATAAAAAAATTGAATTATAGTGTAAGAGATTTTGAATTTTTATTTATGCAGCCAATGTGGAAGGATTTTTGGTGAGAGCAATTACAAATTTCACTAGGAACAAATGCAATAATTGGGGTTAATTTCTGGGAATATATACATATTCCTTATTATAGTGCCATGATAAATGGCACTGGTCAGCATATGAGATCATTCACTTTCGTAAATGTGTTGGCCCTGAAAAGGGCCATGTGTGTAGTTGTGTGTGCATTGTACTCGATCCTTGCTTGTTTTGAATGTTGTTGTCTTGTGTCTTTTCTTCCACTACTTGTAACTTGTCTTTGTCCTTTCCTTTAGTTGACTTGCATCTTGATACGTTGTTGAAGTATGTAGTCTCTAGATTCCACCTTTTGTCTTGACGGCACCAGAATTCTTTGCGTCTGACACTTTATGTCATCTCGACTTATACAAGTCACTCAGCGTTAAGCTTAATTCTTAGCTACTTCCTCTATTTCAGTCCTGTTCAGCGAGTCTTAGTTCGACAAATCCTTTTTAAATCATAAAACTATATACCATTAACAATGGTCTCTCTCTAGGTCTCTATTCACATTATAACGTCAAGTCCGGTATCTTGTATATGGTCTAAGTCCTAGTTTGAAAAAATATGTAAAATTTCTATTTACTTATCACCTATGAAAAATTCTCATTTACAATAATCTATGAAAAACAGCAGATACCTAAATCCAAAAAAAGAAAACAAGTCTCTAGTAAGTATAAAATAAATGCAAACTGAAACAGCTTTGATATACACCCTCCCTCCCTAAATTTAAATCACCATAAATTTTGCAAGTTTGAAAAATGAAAAAAAATAGAGCTAAAGTTACAAACTAATAACAGTGTAAAGGAAAAATGAAAGCGAAAGTGACTACTTAAGCAAGTAAATTTCCTAGTTAATTCCTTACTTTGAAACTGACTAGCTCCAGAGTGAAATGTACATTACAGATTTGATAAATTAGCGAACGACGAATACGAAGAATTTTCTTATAACACGAACGAATTATTCAATAATCTTATTTACAAATATACAAATTTGTACAAAAGATACAAATTTGAGTAAAACTATGAAGTCTTTTTACAAGAAAATCACCACTAGCGGTAAGTTACCACTTTGTCTTTTGTTAAGGCTTTCTACGGCGCCACTTTGAGAAGGCTTCGGAGGTGCTGCGACATGGCGGCGACATCCGTTTGTAAGCCCATATCGGAGTACGAGAGCCAGTGAGACGGTGGTTTAGGGAGAACACTTGGTGGTGGTGGACTGCTGAACTTGGGTCCAGCGTAATGGGTCTCAGACGGTCCGACTCCTTCGCTGTGCCTTCGTCGAGAACCTGGAACAGCTACTGTTGTCTTTTCTTTGTACTCGCTATCCAGCGATGAAAGCGTTTTCGTGGCGTCGTGAAAAGCTTTCGTTTTGAAGCTTCGATCGTTTTTTAAACGATTGTTTTTCCTCGGGGAACTCTTTCGACGATAATTTTTAGCCCGGGCTGGGCTTTCTGTCGAATTTAAGGAACCTAAAGTCATCTTTTTGCTATGCCTGCTTCGAGAGCTTTGTCTTTCTCCGTCTTTGTCCTTTCTTTCAAAACGTCGAGCAAAATCGGATTTCAAACTTTGCTAGGCGGTTTCTCGGGATTACTTTTGACGAAAAACTTCAATAAGACTACAGTACATCTACAAAGACAGTCAAAGAGCACTCTCTACCGATGATGGCGAATATATTTTTCGCCCACACTAAAGAACAACTCGCGTTATCCACAAAAGATATAGAAATAAATTTCTCTTCGCAAACACCTTCGTCTTCATTCCTTAGAAAAGCCACTCAAGTGACACGCACGTCATTCGTAACCTAGCAATACCCAATCACAGCACAGAATGTAGTCACACCTAGGCACGTGGAAGGCATGTGATTGGTTCAAGGTGACGCCATCGTGACGAAATTGCCTCAACAATTTGGAGTGTATTTTTAGCATCAAGGGATTTTTTTTCTTCAGCACGTAGCTGTATTTTCCTTTTGATTTGGTATTTATTTTCAGAGAATGCGCACACAAAACGAAACTGAAATCCACCTTCTTTCCTTTTTGTGAAATATCTTGACTCTATCAAAGGATTCAAAATGTTTTTCAATCATAAGTATTCTTGCATATCAAATATGGGCCATCAAACACTTGAGTTGTTTGTCAGAAATGACTTCAAATATGCAAATGATTTTGTTATTTGTTAAGGCGACAGGCACGTTCGATTCTTTAGACTTTCAGGCTCGGAAGAAATCTGGATTTTTGATAACAAAGTCCAGCCGGGACCAAAAGCTTTATTAATAACTCATTAACATTGATTGCTTCTCGCGTTTCGGCGAAAAATTACCGATTTTCCGAAGACGTGTGTACGTCGTGTTCTTTAAAAATTCAGCTTCGAAGCTGTTTGTCTTTTTGTTATCTATTTATGAAAGTCGGGCTGTGATTGGTTAGTTTTGGAGGCGGTGAAAGCGCCAGATGTGCTTGACCAATCAGAATAGGTTCATCAAACCGCGAGGGCACAATGGTTCTTTATGTGCTTCGGCCTATTTCCTTTTGGCCTGATATTGTTCTTACCACTTTTGGTAAAAAAAGCTCGTAAAGAACTCTATAATCCATCTCCCAGGAAGAACAACTTCCTAAAACCATCGTTTCCATGAATTTTCGTTACTTTTATTATAGAAAAAAAATATTATTTTTTGCTAAAATCATATGTAATTTTGAGAGAATAAATAACTTATTTGTACGTCATATCCCCTAGGATTTTTTTTCAGCTGAAAAACCCAAACTGCTTTGTCTTATTTTGACCATCATCACTGACCGGAAGTGAGATCCATCTCATGTTTTTAATCCTGAAACTATGTCGAAAATGCTTTAAAAGCTGTGAATATCTTATCGACCACGTACCATTTTAAAACCATCTTTCATTCTATGAAATTCAAAAGTAAGAGTATTAATAAATGGAAAGCAAAAGTTGGTTTTAATGTCGCGTTGTTGTCCAGTTCTCCCTTAAGGACTGATATTCAAACGAACATGTGATCGGCTTTCAGAAACTTATCAGTAAACCCTTTCAGTGTTCGATCTGAGTTAAAAACTCTTGCCAAAATCTGGACGAAATTCCCCCAGGATTGGCCAGAAGGGTTAGATTTGATCACAGAGAGGAGGGAATAATTTGTGTGACAGGATTTTGCTAGCACTCGATGAGAAGACCAGGGGGTTTTCGAGAATGCCAGGTGACGTCACAATGCAATTAGCGTGATGTCAAGTGTCAACAAAAAGAGATGGAAGAGTGTCCATTGATTAATTCTACAAGCGGAACCGCCATCCGCATGTACTAGTGCAGTCCATCGTACAGGCTCCTCCATTTGGCTGCTCCTATTCCTTTGAGCCAAAAATAAGACTCCCCAAACCTAATTCTCGAGCGTAGACGAATTTGTTCCAGGATCGGAGAACAGAAATAAAGTATTTTGAACAGAAAAACTCAATCAAATCCGCCTCGAAGCTCTGCCTTGGAACATCCAGCGAGGTAAGATTCGTATTTCTACCCGAAACCAAGCACAGGGGTACAGGGATGGAGTTGGTACCATTTTGGTTGAATTAAACCTTCGTTTTACAAGAAATCATATTTCTTTTATGAAAGTGTTGAGGATTCAGAGGGTAGACGAAGAAAGGTGGACATGTTCATCCTTGCTCGTTGGTGAACAACATGAGCGGGCGAAAAGCCATGAAACTCCATCCTCTTATTGCTTGTAATATGAACCATCTAGTTTAGATGTTTGAATACACACAGTATTTCTCGATTAAGGGTATATTCTGAGAGATCGAAGGCTTTTACAAGGTAGAAAAATATCGTTGAAGTTCAAGTCTTGGTTTTGTGAAACCAAATTCGATTCAAATTTGAAGGTAAAATCGCGCTTTTTCAGTCATGCGCGCGCGGCTCGATCCAAGACGATCTATTGCTATTCTTTAAACCTTTCACAACCTTTAGACAAAAAATATGTTCTTCATTCATGAATTCTTGTTTTCCTAAAGCCCATATTTCCCTAGGAGTTGTTTTTTAGAGCGATCGGTTGTTTTCTAGGAAAGTTAGGAAGAATTTAGTCTGTGGTAGAAGTCTTTTATCTAGATTCTCTGTTCCTCAGAGTTTTTCCTTACTTTACCTTGCTTCTTACTCCAATCCTTTGTGTTCCAAGCTTTTTATTTGAGATATTTTTTGTTTCCTAACTTATTATTTATTTCAAAAATATAATCCTTTTCCGTAAAATCCGTATGTTTGATTGTAAACTTACTTCATTTAGGAGAATTTAGTTGTGTAATTTCAAAATTATTTGTGGTTCCTAAAGGTTCTAGGAGTAAGACACAGGATACCTTCTTATTTAGTATTAATAGATTTTCTTTCTGTGCGTTTCTTTTGTTATCTTTTGCTGGTTAAGAGTAATTTTTATCTTTCCTTCGAAAAAGCCTTACTTCCAAGGCAGGGCTAGTTTGAACCAAGAGACTACCGTTCATTTACATGAGACTTCTTTAAATTCAGAGAATTTTGGAGACTATCTAAGCTTGAATTTAAGCTTGTTGTCTCGTATTCTAGTTGTTTTTACGTTAATCTATCAATACTCCTTGTAGAAAACCAGTAGATTGCGGAGGATCCGAGGAAAACCATCTTTTATTCGCATGTTAATGAGTGCCTTGAGGCAATTCAATTTATTTCTGTTCACACAGCTTCAAAGGTACTTTGAAATGTCTTTGAAATTTTAAGCGATTTTCCTTAATGTTTCATACAGGATTCCTCTCATGTACAAGAATGTTATAGATCTTTGAATTTTAGTTTTATTGGAGGTTTCAAAAGGAATTTTTAGCCAAGAACATCCGTGTGTTTGTTTTCTCATACATAAATTAACAAGCGTGATAGTATTGAATATTCTCTCATACAATGACCTTAATCTTTAAATATTTCCAACAAATTGAACGAAAAAATACCCCAGGAACACTAAAACATAAAGCCTGACACCCCTAAGTACTTTAGTATGTTATATGAAGAAATCTAGTGAGATCTGAGGTGAAAAGTAAGCCTTTCTTGAACAAACCCATTTGGTTTGCGCCAAGACCGTGTCACGCTTTCTCGACCAAGTGACCATGAACTGTAACAGCGGAAAACTCAAAGAGGTTTTCATGCTTGGTCAAGCTCTGCATGAACTCAAAGGCATCTTGTTGCTTGAATATGAATCAGATATTTCAAACATGACAACAAAAATGTGTTTTTTTTTACACCACTTTATATTAGGGAGTCTCTCAAAGTGGAATGTTTTTGTATAGAGTTCTTTCTAAAATTCAATCTATAATCTTTGAACCATCATATGTTTCATAGCCTTTTCCTTCAAAATGCTATTTGACAATATTACAAGTTGAAAATGCCATTCATTGCATATATTTCTTTGTTCCCATGTGCTGTTTATTAGTTTTTGATTGCCTTGTGTTTTTTTTATTTCCCATAAACAACTATCAGTTTCAATGGAAAATTATGAACATTCTCTCAATATAGCAGTAGAGGTTTTTATTCCTTAAGATATGATGCCTTCTTTTTAAAGATTTTTTACTTACAGCTGAACCCATATTTACCAACCAAGAAAGTTTGCATTTTCTGTAAGTTTGCTAACTTGGACTACAAACAAAAATACGAAAAGTTGAACAAACCAAGATTTTGATCAGCTGAGTTGCATTTTCTTTTTCATCACACCCCAAAGGTTGTTGAATGGAATATTGTATTAAGCTCAAGATTTGAATTTGTGAAGTCCTATATGTTGATTCTATAGCGTCTTTGTATGATTGGCTGCTTGATGGGAAGAGCATAATCTTTTATACATTAGTTTCAGACTTATCTAAGACAAGCTGTTGCTGTGGAAACAAACACTTGTCAATGGAGTTTAGGAAATGAGCTCGAAGCATCTTTTCCTAAAGTTATAAATATTTTGTAATAAAAACTTTTAGAATGTTCAAAATTGTGTGGTAAAGATCAATCATCAGTGAAAATAAGTGAAAAATGTTTTGCTGTATGTTTAAAAGAAGTATATGCCTTACTACTAGCACATGTAAAAATATACGTGGATTGTAAAGTTTACAGCAGTTTTTTCCCCTTTTCTTTAGGACAAAGAATTTAAAAGAATGACGAGTACAGCCCCAACACCGTCATCTACTATTGATCATCCAATGTTGTCTTGTAGCTCATATTCAAAGGTAAAGCTGCTGAAACCACACATGAACTATGCATAGCTTTCGTGTTAAGTCATCATTACCAGCAAGAAAAGCATCTGTATTCTTTAGAAAAGTGTCTTATTCTTATACGTTGAAACCAAGATAGTTTTTACAAATTACCAAGTTTTTTAAAATGTTACAAAATTTGACCAAACAAAATAAAAAATACATAAAACTGAAAAAAATCTGAATTTTCACATATATATTGTATGAAGTTCATGATATTTTATGAAAGAAGGAATTCGTAGCAATGATAGAAAAAATATGTTGAATTATTTAATACTAGTCTTATGGATATAAAATTTTTACGGACATTTTTATCTAGGTCTCATAAGGAAAAGTATGAATAAAACAAATACATTAGATAGAAACCAAGCTTTTTTCTAGCCAGGGCTTCAAAATGAATTTCCAGAAAAATAGAATTTGATGGCAATATGATGGACGTTAGGTTTCTAACCATAATGTTCCTCTTTCGGTATACACCATTAGCTGAGCTCTCTTAAACTTCAATTCAAGTTCCTAGTATTTACCTTAAGTGGGCTTGGATTTGGTCCGAAGCTTTTAGCACCAAGATCTCGGCTAACAAATTAAAATTAATGCTATATATATGGGCTTTTTAGCTTTGAGTAGGGATTCCTATTTGCATGGCTGTTAACCTCCTTTTTATTGAGGAAAGGTTATGCATTTGGAGTTGTTGGAGTGATGTAATTCATTTATTCTGATTACCGTAGATATATAAATTAAATTATGCTTATATGGTAAGCTGTTTCCTACATAAGCATATTTTTGGTTCATTGGGTACAGGAACTTACACAATGCCTAAATAGAAGGGTAGACCTGAGCAAGAGGGCTCTGGCTGGGTCTTCACTTTCATCCCTCTGCAAAGCCTACATACTAAGTCCAAGCCTTATCAGTCAGTTGGCCATTCCGTGCCTTGATTTAGATCAAGGTTTAGTCTGTGAGTTGGCCATGCCCTGACTTTAAATGGTCAAGTAGGTTAATTAAGCCAAGCTGGAGTAATACTCCAGGTTGGCCTATTTGTTAGCCATCTCTGCCAAGATGCTCCAATACAGCTAAGGTTGGGTCTGTTGGTTATTCATGCCTAGCTGATTTGCCTTGTTGTCTTTTTGATAATGATAACTGTTAGTAGTCCTAGCATTTCTTGCACTAATTATTTTATTCATTATATTATTTCAGAATGATGTTAAATATGGTTATAGCCCAACAGTCATAGACCTAACGGCAGAAACGCCCCCTCCCCCTGCCATGGCACATCAACCCCTTCGTCACATGCCGCATCATCAACATCCTCATTCCTCTGCTTTTCATCGTGTCACTGGGCAACCATATGACAGCCATGGGTACGTATGATAGTTATGCTCCAAAAATGTTATACTAAGGTATATTTCTCACTAGACAGGGATTATGATATTGGACTTTCCAAAATTCAGTCTCCATTTCATTCCTGTTGCATGGAGGTTATAATTACTATAGATAGATTAAAACCTAAGCAGATCAATTACCATCAAATGAGATGTAGGCTGTGATATTTAGGGTGCACTTAATTTGGAGCCTCGCTCTGTTGTGCGACCCCCACCATATTTATGTATTTTCTTGTAATTATTTCTTTCTCTATTTTTAATTTAATTCTATGGTGAAAGCAATTAAATAAATAATAAATAAATAAATTTACTTATGCAACCTATCTTGTTTAAAACAAAATGGAAAAAAAAAATCTGGTACACAGTTATAATAAAGAATGGAGTGACAAGAGGGTGGTGAATTTTAATACATTTTTACAGCTAAAATACGTCAGGCATGACCAGTAGATCCGAGACTTCGAATGTAGTTTTGAAGACTTCATTTGAAATT
>WUCR03013482.1:0-11204 GCA_009858155.3 Phymanthus crucifer
CGTGCTACCCATGGGCAAATAGTTCATGGTAAACTAGCCAATCAGAGCGCGCGTACTATCTTAGCTATGTTATAAACAGGGTTAACTAAAAAGAGAAAGCTCGGAGTATTTGATTTTCTGGAAGCTCTTAAGGATTCTTCATAAAGATAAACAGTTTCGAGAGAAAGATTGGTGAATTTCAAAGAGAAATATAGGGAAATTTCGGACTGCCGGACGTTTAGTTATTTGAAGACCGTGTCCGTCTGCCTTACGTTTAGTAACTGCCAATATTATACGTAGATAAAGCAAAAATTCTTAAGATTTCTGATGATTCTATTGTTCACAGACATCCCTAGTTATGTTTCTGTGTATGTTTTATAAGGTTATGTATGGTAGTCATGATACGGATTTCAAAAAAAAAAAAGAAATGAAAAACCTATAAATTTTGTTTCAAAACTTGCTTCAGTCACCGTTTGTTTCTTCTTTAGTCTTCTGTCCGAGTTTTAGCGCCATTCGAGGCCGGGTTTTCTTCCTGATCCTACCTCCCCTCCTCCATTTATTTTTTTTAGAACCATAGTGCAGAGTACAGAGCATTAGAGTATTCCGCCTTAAGGTACGGTAATACGAGCAACAAAATCGTGCAGCTTCTAATCGCCCAACATTGTTGCACTGCAAGTTGCAGAATAAATTTTCTCGTATTACCACCCTAATTTTTCTTGGGCGACTTTGTTGCACAATAAAATTTGTTGTGCGCAGGGTGGTAATACGAACAACATTCACTCATCAACTTGCAACGCAACAATGTTGCCCAACGAGTTGCACGATTTTGTAGCTCGTATTACCACACCTTTAGTGCTTTTGTTCCGTCTCAGAATTTTGTATTTTCGCTGCAGTAAGTATTCGTGCCCTTCGTTTGACGTTACAAGGCTAAGGTTTTTGATCGACAACAAGTTCCGCACTGCTGACAACATCAAGTATAACATCATTAAACCAACTTTAAGAGATATTAGGACTTTCCGATAAAAAGAGAGACCTAAAGCATTTTTTTCGCAATAACCCGATCCGTATTTATCAAGTATTTCCTTGTTTGGGGACTATATTTGTTCGTTAGTAAGATTGAAAACATGGACTGGTCGTATCGATGGCATCCAGGTTTGCTTTGTTTCCACGAAGCATCGAAGGAACAATAAATTGTAGTTCCTTTCGGGCTGATACACTCTGGCACAAGACTACAAAGTATTGCCCATTTGAAGATATACTCACGGATCTCGGGAGTGTTGAATACTAGAAACCCAGTTGCCTGGGGTTGTCTTTCGTTGGCATTGGTCTTTGTCATTGGGAAGTATTCAAACATTTTTCCATTGGTAACAGATTCTATGTTATGGCTGTTGGGAACCATGTAATATAGAAATCCTGACGTGGTATTGACCATCTGTTCAAGTGCTTTAGTAAATGGTTTCTCGAATTTTATACTAGAATCCATCCATAGTACCCCTCCTCGCTCGGCCAGTACTTGTTGAATGATAAGCGGCTTAAATGCATACGACAGTAAATTGCGATCATGTTTAGGATATTCCGTGAAATGGAAATTCCTGTATTCAAGGTAGGGTATCTTCTTTAAATCATTAACTTCGTGTCCTAAGAGTCCAAGATCGTATACAATTAAAGCCTTGTTGGGAAAGAACTGGTGAAAGTTATCGAGATGTTTCAAAAGTTCTTGAAAGTGATTACTAGAGATGGCGGTTACAGGAGTCATCGTGTCCACTATTGAATCCATTGTGAGTGTGTTCACCTTTCTTCCGTTTTCAAGTTGATCCATAAGTTGAATTGCAAGACTGTAGACATCATTCATTTTGAATTCGATGCCTCTGATAGACTCGTTCTGTGGATGCACATATCGAAGCGGAGCTTGTGATAGTGTTTGGTTATGTACTTGACTATTCTTCTGTGAACCCAGACTTGGTGCTTGTTTTCCTCCGTTCGGTAATATGTAGGCATACATCAGTATCAGCAATGTAGCGACAGCAACAGAAGCAAGGACTTTCTTAATCCCGCTTTTTAGCACCATTTTCAATTCACAAAATTTAAGCCTGGATGTTGCCTTACTTGTTATATGTGGTGCATTTGTCCTTTCTACGACAATATTCGTTTTTTCCTCTGTCCGCGCTACGTTCCGCTGCCGAGGATATATTAAGTCCTATAATAAGACACATGTGAATTAACCTGTAGGCATTTTAATGCGTGCAAGCGCGAGAATTGTTCTTTTTTCTATCAAAACAGTTGAACAGGAATTTTTTGTTTTGCGATGGATGTGGACGGAAAGAAAAATATATCGTGTAAAACGAAATATTATGGAGGTAGGGGGGATGACCTCCAACACTAACATCTCTCGTACCTCACAAAATTGAAATATTAAGGCCCGTTTACACGTATTGCGAATTTGACTGCGATTTTATTGGCGATTTTGCTCACAGCAAAAAAATGATAAAGAATTTACTTGAAACGATTTATTCAGGACACCAATATTATCTAAATAAATGTATATTTAGAATGGTAAGACAAAATTCGTAATATTTATGAAAATCGCCACGAAAATCGCAGTCAAAATGGCCGCAAAAATCAAGCGTGTAAACGGGCCTTAATTGTGTATCGAAATAATTTGCTTGAAAAGATTTATTCAGGACACCAATATTATCTAAATAAATGTATATTTAGAAGGGCGAGACAAAATACTTAATATTTATGAAAATCGCAGACAAAATCGCCGCAAAAATCGCGCGTGTAGACGGAGCTTAATTGTGTTTCGACAAACCATCACATTGAATGTCACACGAAGGCGAAAATTGGCAGTTTTAAAAAAACTTAAATTATACTAAAATATCAAAGAGGTCGTGGTTGGAGTATCCGCAAGGTAAAACTACGTGTAGCCTAAAGAAAATTTGTTTGCAAATTCAAATCGACCAATCACAGTCTTGAAATATGCGACTTGCACTGAGAAATCACGCGACTTTTTGGATGGCAAACGCACGCAATGTAAACAAACTACATGATGGCCGCCGTAGCACCGGAAGGCGACGAAAACAGGTCAGTAATCGCCCCTTAACGCAATTTCCAATCTGTTCATTGATGGAAGGTAAAAGCTATGGAGTTTTCAAACATATTTTGATTTTCGAATGGTTCAGATAAGCAACTTTTTCCATGTTTTGGTCACTAAATCCAAAGCCGGTCTTGCTTTGTTTTCTTAACTTTTCGCCACGGCCTCTCACCTTGAACTTGATTTAAGGTGAGACAATGTCTTTTAAGTTAAAACTTACTCAATCAGGTAATTTACGAACAACGTTATTGGCAAATTTAGGTGCTTAAACGATTTTTTTTTTCAAGTTAGGGCTTTTTGTGGCGGAGTTCTTTTGTTGTTGTAAAACAGGAATTTAATTTTGAGAAAAAAGCCACCAACCGCGTCCATATTTGGAAGTGTGTGCACACGCCCACCCAAATTAACAAGCAAGAAAACTAAAGCGCTCGAGATTTCAGACTTCTTGTAAAGTCAGTGATGAGAACAAGGCAAAAATGCAATCTTAATTTGTAAGGAAACATCTGATCTGCAGAGTCTTTTGATTTATTTTGAAATTTATTGTAAAGAATTTTTTTTTAAATCAAAGGAGAATTCTGGATTTCAAGATAACTAACGAAAGTGAAATCAAGGCCGTCATTTTCCGATACTTGGAAAACTTCACTAACATCATTATAAAAATTGTTTTATACCTATGTAAGGTGAGAAAGACCCCGCCTATTTGGAGTCCATAACGCGAGATATAGCTGTTTGAATTCGAGATGAACCGCGCACCAAGGCTACAGGAGATAGCCTCCTTAATATTTGGTAATTTTGATACATTTTTTTTTTGATAAAAACGGACCCGTCAAAAGGTGAACTTATCTTTAAATACATTCATAATATTCTTTTAAGGGAAAAAGGCAAGACTATAATTTATGGACAGCTTTGGAGACACAAATAGCTACTCTTGCATGAGAATATAAAACCCAAAGAAAAACATAAATACCTGAGTGTAAGATCCTTGCTGTAAACAGACAAAGTGATTGCTCTTGAGGGAATCACATCTACTAATAGTCAACGACAGCTTTCCGTAGTAGGTTGCAATTTGACAGATCTCACATTAGTAAAAGTGGAATAATGTGATTGGATAATGAAATAAAACAAAGAAGCTAAGTACATATACGTGGGAGAGTAGTTTTACATCCTAATTAAAAAAACAGAATGTCATTAGTAACATTGATGGGGATTAAGTTGTAACATGAAGGATGCAAAACTTTAATAAAACAACATTTAAAGATAAAAGTATCATACCATTAACTTGTTTTTTACCAAAGCGTACTAGCCAAGGGCAAAGCAATCAACTGTACCCTCCAACATAATCAGATATTGATGGGATTATTATTGCTTTCATATTTTAAACCGAAAGCGAAATGGGACTATAGCCGCGATAGTTTAATACAATTAACTTTCATTGAAAAATAACGAGATGCATAATGCAATTATTACTAAGAAGATCAAAATCGCCATGTGATGCTCTTCTCTTGACTGTGTTTTGGCCGCACTTTAACCATAGTGAGTTGCATAAGTTATGAAACCGAATTCACAAGTAATAGATCAAACACATCACACACAATTCGATGTCATATCCGGAATATAACATGGGTACTTACTAATTACCATATGTTACCAGTCTACTTTGTTTAATCTTGACCTCACGGTCTTGCAAAAATAACAATTTATTTGCTAAAGTTCGTATACAATTAAAGCATTGTTGGGAAAGAACTGGTGAAAGTTATCGAGATGTTTCAAAAGTTCTTGAAAGTGATTACTAGAGATGGCGGTTACAGGAGTCATCGTGTCCACTATTGAATCCATTGTGAGTGTGTTCACCTTTCTTCCGTTTTCAAGTTGATCCATAAGTTGAATTGCAAGACTGTAGACATCATTCATTTTGAATTCGATGCCTCTGATAGACTCGTTCTGTGGATGCACATATCGAAGCGGAGCTTGTGATAGTGTTTGGTTATGTACTTGACTATTCTTCTGTGAACCCAGACTTGGTGCTTGTTTTCCTCCGTTCGGTAATATGTAGGCATACATCAGTATCAGCAATGTAGCGACAGCAACAGAAGCAAGGACTTTCTTAATCCCGCTTTTTAGCACCATTTTCAATTCACAAAATTTAAGCCTGGATGTTGCCTTACTTGTTATATGTGGTGCATTTGTCCTTTCTACGACAATATTCGTTTTTTCCTCTGTCCGCGCTACGTTCCGCTGCCGAGGATATATTAAGTCCTATAATAAGACACATGTGAATTAACCTGTAGGCATTTTAATGCGTGCAAGCGCGAGAATTGTTCTTTTTTCTATCAAAACAGTTGAACAGGAATTTTTTGTTTTGCGATGGATGTGGACGGAAAGAAAAATATATCGTGTAAAACGAAATATTATGGAGGTAGGGGGGATGACCTCCAACACTAACATCTCTCGTACCTCACAAAATTGAAATATTAAGGCCCGTTTACACGTATTGCGAATTTGACTGCGATTTTATTGGCGATTTTGCTCACAGCAAAAAAATGATAAAGAATTTACTTGAAACGATTTATTCAGGACACCAATATTATCTAAATAAATGTATATTTAGAATGGTAAGACAAAATTCGTAATATTTATGAAAATCGCCACGAAAATCGCAGTCAAAATGGCCGCAAAAATCAAGCGTGTAAACGGGCCTTAATTGTGTATCGAAATAATTTGCTTGAAAAGATTTATTCAGGACACCAATATTATCTAAATAAATGTATATTTAGAAGGGCGAGACAAAATACTTAATATTTATGAAAATCGCAGACAAAATCGCCGCAAAAATCGCGCGTGTAGACGGAGCTTAATTGTGTTTCGACAAACCATCACATTGAATGTCACACGAAGGCGAAAATTGGCAGTTTTAAAAAAACTTAAATTATACTAAAATATCAAAGAGGTCGTGGTTGGAGTATCCGCAAGGTAAAACTACGTGTAGCCTAAAGAAAATTTGTTTGCAAATTCAAATCGACCAATCACAGTCTTGAAATATGCGACTTGCACTGAGAAATCACGCGACTTTTTGGATGGCAAACGCACGCAATGTAAACAAACTACATGATGGCCGCCGTAGCACCGGAAGGCGACGAAAACAGGTCAGTAATCGCCCCTTAACGCAATTTCCAATCTGTTCATTGATGGAAGGTAAAAGCTATGGAGTTTTCAAACATATTTTGATTTTCGAATGGTTCAGATAAGCAACTTTTTCCATGTTTTGGTCACTAAATCCAAAGCCGGTCTTGCTTTGTTTTCTTAACTTTTCGCCACGGCCTCTCACCTTGAACTTGATTTAAGGTGAGACAATGTCTTTTAAGTTAAAACTTACTCAATCAGGTAATTTACGAACAACGTTATTGGCAAATTTAGGTGCTTAAACGATTTTTTTTTTCAAGTTAGGGCTTTTTGTGGCGGAGTTCTTTTGTTGTTGTAAAACAGGAATTTAATTTTGAGAAAAAAGCCACCAACCGCGTCCATATTTGGAAGTGTGTGCACACGCCCACCCAAATTAACAAGCAAGAAAACTAAAGCGCTCGAGATTTCAGACTTCTTGTAAAGTCAGTGATGAGAACAAGGCAAAAATGCAATCTTAATTTGTAAGGAAACATCTGATCTGCAGAGTCTTTTGATTTATTTTGAAATTTATTGTAAAGAATTTTTTTTTAAATCAAAGGAGAATTCTGGATTTCAAGATAACTAACGAAAGTGAAATCAAGGCCGTCATTTTCCGATACTTGGAAAACTTCACTAACATCATTATAAAAATTGTTTTATACCTATGTAAGGTGAGAAAGACCCCGCCTATTTGGAGTCCATAACGCGAGATATAGCTGTTTGAATTCGAGATGAACCGCGCACCAAGGCTACAGGAGATAGCCTCCTTAATATTTGGTAATTTTGATACATTTTTTTTTTGATAAAAACGGACCCGTCAAAAGGTGAACTTATCTTTAAATACATTCATAATATTCTTTTAAGGGAAAAAGGCAAGACTATAATTTATGGACAGCTTTGGAGACACAAATAGCTACTCTTGCATGAGAATATAAAACCCAAAGAAAAACATAAATACCTGAGTGTAAGATCCTTGCTGTAAACAGACTTCGTGTAAATATAATGACCCAAGTAAAAACTTGTACAGCGGATAATAAAACTTTGATGATCTAACTTTACTTATTTACATTTGCCTTCTGTTTATATCATGCCATTTTTTGTCATTTCGTGTCAGAAATGGAATACCGATGTATGGAATATGCCTGTGTAAGAAGTAAATCGTCTCCTTGTGTCTCTTCATCTTCGACAAAAAAAAAAGAAAGAAGAAAAAGAAAATAAACAGCGGTTTTTTCTTGCTTTTTCCCCCTTTTGAGATCCACATTTGCTCTTCATATTGTGTCTATCAGGCGATTATTTAGGGCTTTTCGATTATGGCAAGCAGTCGCAGAGTTTTCGAAAGTTGTCAAACATTTCGTCTTCAGCCATTTCAAGTTGTCATTTGGTAGCCAGGCCTGTATATTCAACAGAGAACCAAGCAATTTGAAAGCACGCCCTTTTTAAACTTAGTAAATTTTACCCAACAAGTGCTCGGAAGACACGGTCCAAGAGATTGTATAGGAACTTTCAAAAATCCATCAAAAACGAGAAGGAAGATTTTTTTTTAGTAGAAAAAATTTTTTTGTAACAAAATGTGAAAGACCACTAGCGACAAACTATGAAATAGTAATTTTCAAATCTGGAGAGCCAAAATTTCTCTGGAATTTTCGACACACGGATCAACATCCCGTGTGTTTTGATCAAAGTATCAAACACGGAAAAATGATTTTGATTTGTTAATTAAAGTTCCTATGAAACCCGACGTGTGATCATTAAATTGATTTTTTCCTTACATAAAATGTACTTCGACTTTAACTGTTTTTGAAACCCTAATTTATAGTTAATTTCTAACTTAATATTAAAAAAGGCCTTAATCACTTGAAAGCGCTAGCCACTATTTTAGTATATTTTCGGAGTTTTATGATATAGACCTCTTTCCCTTCGTTAAGTGTTGTGCCCATTTCAGACCACGTGATGGTAGTCTTGGGAGTTCGTTCTTTCATATGTAAACATTTGAACAAAGAACATTTCCCAAGGGAATGTCATGTGGTCTGAAATGGGCAATTTGCATACGAAGGTAAAGAGGTCTATTGGGTGTTTAAGACAAGAAATTTTTTGGGGGAAGAAATTGAAATACAAACACCTGAACCGTTTCCCTGCGTCACTGTCGCATATAGTATTTATCGTACATACGCTCATATCTATTATCAGCTACGTGTTCTGTTTCTTTGGTAGCACTCTATCTTTGTATGCTATTACAGATTAATGCAGGTTGCAGCGCAGTTGTCGGGGGAAAAGCGACATGAGACATTTTCTTTAGGTTGATGGACAAAATAGCCAATAAAACGCCAACATTCTGGTGAAAGATTGCGTTAAATTTTTTTCTGAAATAGCTGGTGCAATATCAATACAAAGAAATTAGAGGACAAATTAGTCTACATTTTCGCCCTTACAAAACAAATCACCTTTAAAAAAGCTTCTAAAAATATCATCGAAAGAAACTGATGATGAACCACGACTATTCTTAAGAGGCATTGCCTGTAAAACTCAAACATCAGGTGGCCAAATTGATTTCTTTTTTCAAAAAAAAAAATATGTGAAGTAGCATAGAGATAAACATACTGGTGTTCAATTGGAATAAATTTATTTACTTATTCCCCCTGAAATTAGTACAAAATGGCATGAGACTTTTGATCGTCAGCTCACTCAATTTGAACTAAGTCTTCGGGAAAATAGTAGGCCTAGGAAAAAAAATTGCGAAAATGAAGCCTAATCACGAAAATGCGTATCAAAACAATGAAAGAGGAAGAATTATAGGTTAGTTAAAGCCAAAACACGGTTAGAAAACACAAATATAAATTAATATAATGACAAACTGTTGAAAAACTTGATTATTTGTTTCTTTGATATTTGTTTTAGGTTTGATTTGAAAAGTGCATTTTCATGTACACCGGGATTTGACCACCAAGCAAAGTTATATGTGAAATCCAGAAGTGGTCTTTTTGAAAACATTATAATTTACGAGAACTTAATAAATAATAAAATAAAGAATGACCGTTCTTATATAGCGCATTTCACAATGTCTCAATGCGCTTTACAGATTTCGAGGGAGATGACGGACTGCCAACTTTGGAGCAAATTGCAGCCATGCAGTTTACCAACATGAGTATGTGTTAATGATGAACAGGCCAGACTGTTGTACCGGGCGACAATCCCCTACTCTTTCACGAAGAATACAACAGGATCTTTTACGTCCACTTAATTATTAGAGGTTAAGAGTGAAAGCAGACGGGACCTCCGGTTTTTACGTCCTTATCCGAGAAGACGTAAAGTTCTAACCATTTGCAGATAGAGAAACAAAGGCAGCAACTTCTCCTCAGTTATTTTAAGAGCCTGAGTATTGGTCCGGCCGGGGCTTGAACCCACGACCTCTCGCTTTATAGTCCGGCGCTCTACCAACTGAGCCAACCGGTTGTCGGTTTTTTTTTTTACTACAATAAATATTGGTTTGCGTTTGCATAGACTTGGAACTGCCCGCGTTTATGCTGATCGAGGATCTTGGGGACAAGATTTTTTGTGCGATTTTTTCTACATTTTCTATAATCCCCCCCCTACAGAAAAACGGATTTCTTGGCTTACAGAAACTCCGCAAATATACCGAGAAAGAGCTATTCAAGCGCTAAAGGTGTTTAAAAGTAAAAGAGATATTTTAATAAGATATTATTTTAAAAAGATATTTGAAAATTGAGTTTTGAAAACAATTAGGGTCTAATTACATTTTATGTAAGGGAAAGATGAAACTAAAGGCAACACGTCGGTTTCATAGGGAACTTTGATTAACAAATTAAAATCAGTTTTCCGTGTTTGACACTCTGATCAAAACACGCGAGATTTAAAGAAAAGACGAGACAAAATAGAAGATTTTTTCTTTCCAGATTTGATCAGCATTAAATTTCACTTCAGAAAATCGAGGTTTTAAAAAAGCTTTTTTTTTAAAGTAGGCAGTCACCTTAAGAGAAGAATTGCCGTGGTTTCATCATTAGTCCCTTTCGAAGCTATCTTTAGAAGCTTTCTTAAAAGAACTTTTTAATAGTTCGCTAGTGGTTTCCACCACTTTGTAGAAAAATCTGAGTAATAACACAAATCTTCGTGCTCGATTTTGATACATTTTTGAAATTGAAGTTTTAATAGCCAGCGGGCATACATGGCAGTTGTACGACTAAAAAAAAGACCAATGTAGGTGTTTTAGCCACATAGTACAATTTACTAGTTTTCACAAGTTTGCCTATTTTTATTCTTTGCCTTTCTTTAGCGGGCTACATACGATGGAACGTGGGTAAAAGTCATGTCGACTCGTTTCTACACGGGTACATTTTTATTCTCTAGTTTAACGTTCACAAATGCAGGGAATCACTTGTAAACACCTTGGAAAACCCGGTGAAACCTATAACATCGATACAGCAAATGCATTACGACCCATACAAGGAATTAAAAGGCAAAAAAAGCGGTATAAACTCACCGAATTGACGACAAGACGGGCGAACACACCACACGAACGCGAGCACATGCACACAACTCTCGCGCAAAACATTACCGGTAATCATAAGTGGCGCAACGGAATATGGAACAAAAAAACGCGGACCTAGAATGTACTTGCTGAGGATAGCCTCAACACTTTCATTTTCTGTCATATTAACGGTCAGAAATAAACTACATTAATTTTTCTTTTTTCTTTTCAAAATCCATTGAGGCTGAGCAGATTTAGCAAATTTAAATTTGATCCTCATTTCCATATATTTTGATGTCCCCAATCGAAGATGGCGAAAGTGTGAAGTGGCTTAATTCATTGTTGTGGGTTTTGCTTCTAGAGAAGCGGTACCCACTGTGTCATCGAGTATGTAAGTAAGTAAATGAGTAAGTAGGTAAGTAAGTGGTCATTTCCGAAGATCTCCCGATCTTCTTCGGGTCACGTGAACAACCCATGGTCTGTCCGAGTCTC
>WUCR03013628.1:0-11201 GCA_009858155.3 Phymanthus crucifer
TCCAAAATATGTGTTCTTGAAGTGAAAATAATTTGAATTTCCAGACATTCGGTGCCAAGATTTTGAATTTCAAATGAGTCTTCAAAACTACATTCGAAGTCTCGGATCTACTGGTCACGCCTGACGTATTTTAGCTGTAATAATATGTAATATAGCCTCTAGACAAAGAGATTCTAATCAGTTAACACATTCTATTATGCATATGGCTCATTTACACAGCAAGTGTGTGACTTGACACATACAGCAAAATTTAAGTACCAATTACATGCACACAACGTGTCGCACACGACCCTAAATAACCTGAGCAATGTACAGTACTAGCTCCAGTCCCAATCACAATAAAATACACCATTTTCATGTCATTTTCCTGTGATGGTCATGGGATTTTAAGCCAAATTCTACAACTAAGTCTTGAAGCTGATTACATCTGTCAGGACCATTTAATTACATGTCATGATTTTGAGTCCATTTAGCAGTGTACTGGTACATCAAGATGCACACAGCTATTCATGCTGTGTAAATGGGCCTCATGAATCAAGGAAGCAAATGAGAGATTGATATGAATGGATGCATGAATCAAAACAATGCAAAACATCTATTCAATATACATATGATTATGATTGATTTTGTTATAAATTCCACTGACAGGTCTGGTATATCTCAGTAGCACTATCTCAAGACCTGATTCTCCTGTGGATTCAGCAAGTCAAGAATGTTCTATGGCACTGTTGTAGATTGATGAGAAAGCTCAAGGTATTAAACCATAGTCAAGTCAAAATTTCCCAGGAGATTAGGCAATGATGTGTGTGAGGGATGGGAGGGAGGGGCGAATATATTCCTATGTGCCATTCATGTTGAAGACTTCACTTGGAACACCCTGGCTTATGTTCTTCATATCATTCAGAACTTTTATTCAGTATCATTGTTCTTATTATTTCCAGCCTCATGTTGGGAATGACTCAAAAGAAATCAGTATTTACTTGAATATGGTAAGAAATCTTAGGATTAAGAACATTAATATAATTGTTGTGATAAAACATAACTGAACAGTATCCAATGGTACCCAGGTTTGATTCCCAGACCTGGCATCATGTGAGTTGAGTTTGCTTTGAGGATTCTTCTCTTGGTTTTCCATTTTCCTCCTTCCACAAAATATAACAATATCCAGATTTGATCTAGGCCTGTGCTCCATGTCCAGACATAAGCCATATGGTGGCATCCAGAGCCACCCTTGTATGCCTTTGACTTTGCCATGTTGAGCTACATCCCCTGAAATTCAGCTATGGAGCTGCAAGTGGGGATGATTACCGGTAGCAAGCCAATTAAATATCATTATAATATTATCGATTTTAAACTATCAACATTACGTTTATTTTTTAGTGTGTATACTAGTATGGATGGTGATAACCTTTTATACCATTCATGATCTTATATTAATAACTATGATGAGGAGTGGTTGGGTAACGATGGTTGTAATCAGGAAATAGACCTTTCTGGTGGTGTGACAATGTTTCCCATTTCAGACCACATGTCATTCCTTAGAGAATATGATTCTTTGTCTGAGGTGCATCCATATTAATATATCTCCTCATGCACAACCGTTGGACAAAGAAATGATACTCTAGGGAATGACACGTGATGTGAAATGGGAAAACATTGTCATGCATCGAATAAGGTCTATTGGCCCAGCACAGAGCCGGGGAGTGTGGAGTTATGTATCTGGCACTCACTTCATACCTGGCAGAAATATTCTTTTAATTTAAAGAATTGTCTTTTTTTCTAGTTAATAACATTTACTGAATGTTCAAAATGGAAAATTTTCACTGCTAAAGGAGGTAAAAAACGAATTTCTTTGGTACAGTGTTTTGCTAGTCAGAAAGGATGTGTTACAGCCTTCCAAGTACAACCTGTACTTTAACTTGTAATATCTGACATCTGTTTTTCTATACATTGATTAGGTGAAGCACTGAAGCCAAGCTTTCAGCAGTTGTGCTCCAACATTCTTGGATTTCTGAACACTAAAGGATTTTACCCAGTACTAAAGGTACAGCATGTTACAAATGGCATCTTTTACAGTGAAGGTTACCTTGATTTTGATTTTTGATTTTGACATTTGATTTTTCAGGATCTTTTAATGAATGGTCTTGCACGGTCATCTCCTTCTCTTAAAGTCATTCCCTTGACTGCAGCCATTACTTTGTCATTGAGGTAAATTGAATAAATACAATTAGTTGTGTATGAAAAGTGAAATCCCATGCCGTGGCCACCTGGGAGTTTTAGAAAAATGTCCTACCTAGGGGAAGCACAGGTGGCGTAGTGATTTGTTCCTCGCCTCTCACCAATGCAGCCCAGGTTCGAGCCCTGCTGTGCTCGGTGTCATATGTGAGTAGAGTTGTTTATTGGTTCTCTCCTATGCTTTGAGGGTTTTTCTCCGGGTTCTCCAGTTTTCCTCCCTCTGCAAAAACCAACTTTACTTCTAAATTCTATTTTGATCTATCAGTGGCCTTGTCAATTGGGTTGTATAACCTGTTAGGTGTACCGTCCACCTTGGAGTGGTAAAATGATTACAACACATATTTTCATTGGTAGCCTGCCTTCCAGGAGTGTATCGAGCTGCAAGTAATCTTTTTGTTTTTCCTCTCATTTTAGATCATTGGTGCTCTCTCAGTTTTCAGAAAATCTTTGTAGTTTATTCATTCTTAACATTTTATCTGTGCCTGGTCTTGTTCTTCACCTTTCTTCAATAGCCCCTGAGGTAAGAATTGCTAACATTGTTAGTTGAATAAAATGTGCGTACAGGTGAACCTGGATTACTTGGACCTTGATCATCCACACTTTTTTGATAAATAAGATTGCAGATATGTTTGAAATAATGTCTATTATATTATGCTGCACTTGAATATCATGATCATATGGGTGTTGGTGATGGTTTTAATTCCAAGAGATTCTTTCCTCACTCTTGCTTTCTTGATTGCTTCCTTCTTGCTTGCTTTCTTTCTTCATTCTTTCCTTTCTTACAGTACATTCGTACCTTGCTTCTCTGCTTCCTCACTTGCTTCCTTATTTCTGCTTTGCTTTCTTCCATTTTTTTGCTCCCTCCTCTTTTTCCCTTTCCTTTCTTTGTTGCTTCTTGTTACTTCCTTCTGTGTTACTCACTCACCTATTTCTTCCATCCCTCATTTTTCCACATTTCCTCATTCTTGTTCTGTCCATTGCTGATATGTGATCTTTCTACAGGCAATAAAAATGTTCCAAAGTGTCAACTTGTTTAGTAAAGTGATAGACTTCATGAAGTCAGAACAGAGAAGCAGGATAACATATAACTCCCTGGAATGTGGTTACTCCTTGTGTTTACTGGGTAAGAAAATGGAGGATGGATGTAGTGGGAGATCCTAGCATCTTCATACTTTAGTATTTGATAATTAAAATATCATTTTTCAAATCATTTGTTTGTTTTATATTTACTTACAGCTAATGTAGTATCCCTGTCACAACTGGAAGAAGAGGTAACTATTGATTGATACCTTGCTCTATGGAGTGCAACATTAATTTGGGGGTGCAAAAATTAGCAGGAAAAGTTGTAATTTGTACAAAATTTTTTTGTTCCATTTTCTTTGTTGTACAAAGTAGAAGCTTTACTCTTTAACTCTGCAACAAAAAATATCCTGGGGTGGTGCTATATAGCCTTTACTCTGCAATAATTATATGTTGATGTCTGACACATTGCACAGTTTTGTTGCATGTAATGGTGCACACCTTAAAGGAAATTTATACTAGTCTAAATTTATGCTTTTCTTGGCTGTCTTTCAGGCTTTGAAACAGAATTTAAGAGATTTTATAGTAAGTTGAAGTAGTGGTACTATCAAAATCAAGTTTAGGTTGCTTCAAGTTGCTTTCAAATCTTTGTTCGTAGTGATTTTCAAAGGTTTTCCAATAGCTATTTATTCTCAAATCTCTTTCTGTCATTACAATAGGTTGTAGTGTCCAGAGCACTTCTCTACTGTCAATCATACGTTGCTAAGAAACAGAGTAGTCTTACCAACTGGCATCCCATTCTTGGATGGTTTAAGCAGAACACAGATCAGAGGTGAGCAGGCAACTTGCTTATTCGATAAGCATTGAACATACTGTATATCCTGATCACTGAAGGTACATAATATTTAGAATAAGAGTTCAAATTTTAGCAACGAAGCAGCCTGTGCTGCTAATTTACAGGTTGGTTGGGTTTTGAAGAAGACTGTCAGTAATGCTAGAGAAAAACTCTAGCACCTAGAGAGAGGGAGCACTATGGAAGCGAGTTGAACCTGACACGCAAGGGCGGGAAGTGAAGATATGCCATCAGAGCTCTACTACCCTGTTTCCCAACCATAAGTTTAATAGTAACCTTGTTTGTAGGCTGAATGATTCAATCCCGCATGTCACCAAGCAGCTACAGATCTTATGGCATCGGTCTACTGTACAGCTGTTATTTGCAGACCTGAATGCTGTCACTGAACTAGATAAACAAACACAGTCCAAGGAACAGGGCAGGAAAGGTAAGACAACACATGCTGTTTGATTTTAACTACAAAATGTACTTTCCCTTCACGTTTTATTAATACCACCAAACGACTCTTGAATCATCCATACAAGCTTGAGGAATTACCACATAGTCCATGAGAAGGCACTGTCACTCACCCTTGATACTACAGGTAATGCTCTTTTTGAATGTGACCAATAGCTCTGAATGCATTCTTTGTTTCAGATTCCAAGTCCCTATGGAGCCTGTTTGGGTCCCTACAGCGTGGCAACAGATCAAGTATCAAAGTCAGCCAATCACAGGTTGAACTAGTGTCTAATGTGTGTGTCACGTATCAGACCATGGTCAGCACTTTCTCTCTGATAAGACTGGATATATTGACAGGTAAGACTAGCTACATAATGTACACTGACAGCAGTACTAGTGTATCAGACCATGGTCAGCACTTTCTCTCTGATAAGACTGGATATATTGACAGATAAGATAGCTACATAATGTACATGTACACTGACAGCAGTACTAGTGTATCAGACCATGGTCAGCACTTTCTCTCTGATAAGACTGGACATATTGACAGGTAAGACTCGCCATCATCATCGTCATCATCATCACCATCATCATCTTTATAATTGTCACCATCATCATCATCATTATCTTCATCACAGGGATAATTCACACACCAGGTAGTACGTTTGTGAGATCTGTCTGAGGCCTAAATTACACCAAAAAAATATAAATAACCAGATTATATCAGACCTTGGCAAGTGCCATCGATTTGACAGGTTTGACAGCTTATTTGTAATATACAGTATATTTCTTGGCAGGTTTGAGTTATCAAGAAGAGTTTCTTGTTCGTCTGTGGCGATTTTTCGTGCTGATCGGTAATAATGGCGGACCAGAGCTGGTGCTGACCAGCATCACACGATCAGGGGTGAACTGCTCACATGCTTTACAATCTACTCTGACACTCTTCTTTGACTGCTGTGGTCACCTTTTACCGTAAGTGCTTCGTCATGATTAAAAGTCCTCAAACTTTGTCGATACTGTTGAAACAATCTCTGTCCTGATCTACTGTAAGTTAGGGCACGGCATCAGGCATTCTCTGTCCTGATCTAAGCCAGGGCACAGCAAATTCAAGAATCCAATTGGAGCCATGCTTATTGGCAGAAGAAAATGAACTAATGGCTTTTGTAAAGCGAAAATCTTGTGGATGGTGTAGTCAAATGCACAGAATAATCTACGTTGTTTTGATGACTGGTATTTCAGTTGGCATCTTCTTCTTTATAGAATCGTTGATGACCAAGAAATGTACGAGCAGCAGAAGCCGTTCAGTCTTGATGATCTTGTTCACATGTCCACTTTTCTTAACAAACTCGTCTTCAAGCTGTACTGGAACGAAGTTACTGACGGTTAGAACTGTATTCGTTATTCATTTGAAGCGTAAAGACATTGAGAACGGGAAGTAGGGGGAGGGAGGGAGGAAAGAAGGGGGGAGTGGAAAAGAGTGACTTAGAGACGAGAGTATTGTAGAAGAAAGGCATGAAGGGAGGGAGGAAGAGGAGAGGGATTGATGCTTTTCCCAAGGAGGGTCAAGGGTAATGGCCACTGGTAACAAATTTGCTTCCTTTGTTAATTATCCTAGTATTTAGTAAGTGTAAGGCGTCTTCATTTTATTCCCATATTCCTTTTGACTGTTGCCGGTGTTAACTTAACATCTAACCTCAGGGTTTCCTTTTTCTGTAATTATTTATGGAAACTTTGATTATCTCACAGAGAATAAACCACAGAGTGTGTCTGCAGAGACTCTGCTCAACTCAGGTCATAATCTCTTGATGATATTATACGACAGAGACTGTAGAAGATCCTTCACGCCAAACAACCACTGGCTTATTAAGTAAGTACAAACAAACCACGTATCTCATTAGACTGGTTGAAAACAATGGACATCATGTGAACCAATCACAAAGCGCAGCGCACGCAAGATGTTTGGACACGGTACGGTAACGTACGAGATTTGACTACATCCTTTGAGCCAATCACAGTGCTCTAGATCACTGCTTATTCAGTGAAGATGTAGGACACGGTACGTTCACGGTACGAGATTGATGACGTCGTTTGAGCCAATCACAGTGCGCTAGATCACTGGAGACAGTTTCATTGGACACCAAGAATAATAGAAAAATCTACTTTAGTTTTTTTTATCATATTCCCCATGACCCCATGACGACATTCAGCGCCCACCACAGGAATCCCAATTTTTCCAGCATGTCGTATAAAACCACAGGAATCCCGAAATGCGCGCGCGCGCAGTTACGTACACCGGCAAACAACCAAATCGAATCGTTTCCGCCACAAATTACACAAATGTCAATTTAGAACTCCCTGTGATGATGTGGGGCACGGTACGGGATTGGCAACGTCTTCTGAAGCAGTCACAGCGCAAACGTTAGATTTCATATGGGGTTCTTTGCCACTTGAATCATAAAATACTAACCCGGCCATTGAACTATTTTTCTGCTCCAGAGAGGTCAAGTCGAACACCTTCAGGGCTGAGCTTGCTGACGGAAGACGAAGAGCTTGTGTCATCCTACAGAAGATACCTCATGTGATGCCGCATATAGAAGTATGTCAGCCGTTATCATGTAGCCTGAGATTTTAGGCGACATAAATAGGTCTCTGTCGTCAGGATGGATTTATGTGGTACCGGATAGAATTTTAACTGGAGAAAAAGTCGTTTATTCAGGCAAATGTACATGTGCTATCTGGAAAAAATTCCAATTGCCGCCGCGCAAAATTTTCCCTGCTAGCAGAGGCTCCCGTAGGAACGAAAAAGGTTTTAGAACCTGTTTGGTTCGTCCACAGTTGTGGACGGCGGTATATCAAAGCAAACGGCCTGGATCGGCAGAGGCTCCCTTTCTCGTTCCTACGGGAGCCTCTGCTAGCAGGGAACGCAAAATTGGGTCGGTTTTGATGAAAACAATTGGGGTCTGTGTAAATAGTTGTGCTGGTGTCGTGTAAGGCTAGCTTTGTGGAACTTTCTTTTTTATGATAAATGGTCTGTGCAGTTCATCATCATCGGGTGTTCCCTCTTGTCCCATCCTTGGCCTTAGGGCATATCTGCTCTGGAAAGTGTCCTCTGAGCAGATCATTGAACTTGATTTTGTCCATGTTTGGTGAATTCACTTCTCTCATAGCAGTTTGATCTAACTTTCCATCTACCTATTCTGTCGTATGGTTAACAGCGTGTGCAGTTGTTTCGTGAATGCGTGGCTAAAGACAAGGAAGCCCTGGGGATAACAAGACCAAACGATGACTTCGTGCCCCAAGGCACGTTGATCACTGTGCGCAGGAATCGCCTCCTTGAGGTGAGACTCCTTTACAGATCCATCTATTCTTGTTATGGTTGGAAAAGAAGTCTAATGCTATTTTGTAAATGCCTATCAGGACGGTTACGACCAGCTGTCGAAACTCTCTCCTAAAGTACTGAAAGGAGTTATCAGGGTACGCTTCATCAACGAACAGGTACGTTGACAAATGGAAACCAAATTTCGTGTAAAACTGTGATTATAACATAGCCAAGATATAACGCGCGCACTGATTGGTCAAAGAGCGTGCACCAATTCCCACTTCATTTTTTCTTGTTTTTGAGTTTTTACGCAGATGCATTCACAAAACAGATATAATTTTTTTAAAATGAACGAGCCTCTTCAGGAAATTTCAAATGGCGGAGCTTTCAAGAAAGAGATTTGCCTTGTTAAGTGACGAATAACCAACAATTATTGAATGAAAAGCACATAAAGCTGCCTTCCTTTCACACGTTATCATCAAGCTATGTTATAAAAGCATTGGTACTTGGTTAGCGTGCATCCATCGACGCTTCGTTCATCAACCTCCCGCGTGCAACCAAAACTCGATGGATGCACGCTAACCAAGTACCAATGCTTAAAAGTGACTCATGTGTCTTGCCGTGACCGTGACGGATCCACGTCCGTACTAGTATTTTCATTGGTCGACAGTGTTTTCGTGCGCTGCGATTGGCTCAAAGAATGCAGTCAGTTGTTGCCAAGCCGGTGGTTTTAAGAACCAGTGAGGCTATGGAGTCGGTACAACACTTGTGGTGTCAGTTGCCTCTCATTTCCATTCTCCCGTCCCCTCACCTAGTCATTCGTAATTTCTATACTCAGAACGTTAAATGGTCAATAACAACATTGTAAAGGTTAAATAGCGTGTGGAGAATACGAGGTTGAAGGATTAATACGTTGTTATGTTTTAGGGTCTTCCAGAAGCAGGTATTGATCAAGATGGTGTTTTCAAAGAATTCCTAGAAGAAACAATCAAGAGAGCGTTTGACCCTGCGCTTAATCTTTTCAAGGTTAGATTACAGCCTGATCCCCTGATCCCCTGATCCCTAATCTATATGATGCAATAAGAGTGCAAAGAGAATAAGCATCAAATACAAATTATTTTGTACTAAGTAGTGCCAACTAAACAATAGAAACCACCGAGCTTCGTACAAATGTGTCCAATTTTGTTTGGATTAAATTCCACGATTAAACTCTTTGCACTCTGTAATCTTCATATGTTCCAAAAAATGTTTTACGCAAAATTGACCTCCGTACCCGACTGTGGACGAGAGGAAGAACCCTCCTGCCCTCATCCCTCCCCTCTTCCGTATTACCTGGCCACTTCTTGTAACTTGAATTCTACTTTTCAGACTACAACTGGTGACGAGCAGCGGCTATATCCCTCTTCGACCTCGTTCGTTCACGATAATCATCTCAATCTGTTTGAATTTATTGGCAAAATGTTGGGTAAAGCTGTCTATGAGGTGAGATTGAACTAGCTGACAAACAGACAGAAAGGGAGACACACGGGCTGGTGAACGGAGAGCCAAAGAGGCATACAAACAGACGAGAGATAGACAGAAACTAAGTTAGCGAGACGGAAGTCTGTGGGTACGGAAAGACAGACGACTAAAGACAGATATTGAAGCATGGAGACAGACACAAAAGTACTAATAGAACTTGAACACACCTTTGTCTTGTATTCCTTTTTAGGGAATAGTCGTCGAAGTGCCATTTGCTTCCTTCTTCCTGAACCATGTTCTTGGTCACCAACACAGCTCTATGTACAGTTCTATCGATGAACTACCTTCACTCGACCAAGATTTGTACAAGAGTCTGACCTTTATCAAGGTACTTGCTATCTAGGCTAAGTGCAATCCAAGGCGGTCAGCGCGCGGCCTTTAGAGCTAGAGGTCCACAGTCCCATCGTCAGGATCTCCACTTTTGTTTCAACTTCACACTAATCCGTGAAGCTGTAGCTTAGTTTAATACCGTAAAAACGAGCTCTGATACTTTGAGGAGGTGAAGAGCGCACCTTCGAACACTTTTCAAAACACGAGCTAGCCTCTGAATTGTGAGAATAGGGCAATCGCTTCCTGCTTTTTTGAAGTAAAATAAAACACTTCACTTTTCACAGGAAAGTTTAGAGGTTTGTCGAATGTCAAGTCTTCTTCAGCTAGTAACTCATGATCTTCCGTAAAGCTGCGTACTTTATCCGTCTTTCTCCATCAATACTTTGTTTTAAGAGTGCAACTAAAACTACATTAACTAGAGAATAGCCGAGGCAAAAGTTAGAGCCGGGGATCTGTGATGCTTTTATGCAGGGCTTAATGATTTGAGTCTATTCTTACGCTTGTCTCTTCTTGTAAGATAACTGAAGTTCACCTATTTTCTCTTAGAATTACGATGGTGACGTTAGGGACCTGGATTTGACGTTTGCTTTTGAGGAAGATGTCTTAGGAAAGGTGGGTACAAACATTTTAATTTTTATGAGAAATTCATCGTTTTGGGTATATAGTTTTGGTATATTGTTGTTTGCAGATGGTGACCCATGAACTCAAGCCTGGGGGCAGTGTTATTCCAGTCAATAACGAGAACAAGTAAGTCATGTGGATTTGATTCAGCGTGCCCTCTCGTTTTAAATCCACTGATGATGGTATGAACAACTACAGGGAGCGCCGTCCTTCGCTGTTGTAAATCCAAAGGTCTGGGGGCTTGTGGAACGTTTAAGGCTCTGGGATGCTGTTCAGTTTTCCTATAGAAACTTTTCTCGCAACGTCGGGAGATTTGTTCCACAGATTTTTGAACGACAAGTTGCTGGAGAACTGCAGAGTCTAACATGTCTCGCAATTTTTGCGCGCAGTGTTGCACAATGTATAAATGAGTTCAACTTTTCGCACTGTAGCAACTGGCAACGCTTGTCCCACAATGATGTAGGACAAGTTGCTACGAGAATTGCAATGCTACAACGCCTTTATTAATAGCGATCTCAAATTCTCTCAACTTGCATTTTCTTTCTAGGATCAGCTATGTTCACCTGATGGCCAACTACCGTATGCGCTTGCAGCATCACAACCAAACCAAAGCCTTCATCCGGGGTTTCAAATCTATTGTGCGCTCTGATTGGTTGCGCATGTTCTCGGCTCCAGAGCTGCAGCGGCTGATCTCCGGTGATAACGCAGCTTTAGACCTGTCTGATTTAAGGTTAAAAAAATCATGCAAAGTGTTCTTATTGAGTGCCATACACTCTCTACCCTTCCAACTGGAAAAATCGTGTCCTCTCCAGATCATGGAAATCATTGCGACTTCCAACAAATTTCCATGATACTTCCAACCTT
>WUCR03013696.1:0-11199 GCA_009858155.3 Phymanthus crucifer
CCGACCAATCAATATTCCAATGTTGTAGCGCAATATTGCAACGTCACGGGGAAAGGAACATCCGGTTTCACTGTAAAGACTCAGTCATGGCTGTGATTTTCAATTGTATTTGGCCTAATGAATATTAATGAGTTTGATAATTGTTATTTGCAGGTAAACCCTATTGATAACAAACTCCTTGTTCAAGTGTATGATGAGAATAGACTGGTAAGTGTCTAATGGCATGGCATGTGTAATAAACAGCCAATGCCAGAGATTTCAAAAATCAACTTCTAAATTCCAGTTCGATCCTGGGCTTTCACTTACATTGGAGCCTCCCTCTTTTGTGATTGACCCGTGCTGTGACGGTACAGCCAAAAGCTAGCAGATTTTTTATAAGATTTTTAGATTTCACACCTGTATAAATTAACTGCACAAAGCATTTAATCAGTTTGCTGTACACCTTTGTTTGGCTAGTACTGTAAGTGCATGCATTAATGTTATGGGGTACAGGTGGATGCATGAACTATTAGGCAATTCTCCTGTCTTTATTATGTTCATGTTTGTAATTTGTACTTTATTCCAGACAAGAGATGACTTTTTGGGTGAAGTTGTGATCCCTCTTGATGAAATTCCTGTAAGTACACTACTGTACATAAAATCTATTGTTCAATCATACATGATTCTGTTTCTATTATAACTGAACACAGTATAATACTTTGTCTGCTAATAATATTGTTCAAATAATAAAAATAATTAATGAGGAAGCAATAAGTGCTGACATTATTGGGTCAACTATCTCCATTCAGACAGAGGGACCAAATGTTCAAGTCTTGGAAACAAACATGAGACTGAAACCAAGAAGGTGATCAATAACTTGATATCTAGTACTGCTTCAATGTATTTATTCTTAGATACTTTGGGCACGTGGAGATATGAATTTTATTCTGGCCAGTTAGGGTAGACAAGAGAAATGGGTCAAGTTAGTGCTGTTCAAGGGAACATTTTGAATTCGGTGTCTCTTGTGTCCCCTTTTTACGTCCCACAATGTGCTGCAATACCCAGTTAATTAAGTCCTCTAATCTGGAATGTAGAAGATCTTGGTGAGACTGGCTGTTGACTCTTGCCTGTCTGTCTGTCTGTCCAGTAATAGGTCTAGAGTGAGGGGCAAACTATTCTACAGGATGTACTTTATACAACATCCTTTACTAAATGCAACTGATTCCACAGATGAAATTGGTAAGTATATGTACCATACATGTATGCATAAATCTAAATATATTGTTACCAATCATACATAATATGTAAAAGAAAAGTATTGACTTTGGCACCAATATTAATTAAAGATCTTTGACTAAAACTGGCTTTTTATGAACAATGAAATAAAAATATACAAATTTCCTCTTTCAGGGTACTCTAACCTTTTCTTTTATTTGCTTACTAATATTTTACAGTATGATCAGACTGTTGCCTTTTTTCCATACATGTAGCTTACATACGGCCCTCTGATAAGGAATTTGGGGAGGGAAGGGGAGGGGAGGGGAGGGGGTGGAGAAGGGAGGGCCTGCTAAAATACCCCTCTCCCTCGCCCCAATTTCTGTCAGAGGGCCACTACACAGGCTATTTTTCCATGTGATTTAATACTTGTCTGTTCTGTGCTCAGAGCAACCACCACCTCATGAACCCATGGATGTACTCGAGCCCCAGGAGGCTCCCTCTGCTCCACCACAGGAAAGAATAACTGAGGTTAGCTATGCCCTGACTTTTAGATCAGCCACAGGAGCATTAGTAATATATGGTTTATCCACATGGTAATATCATATCCTGTGCAATAGTCATTACCAGCTGTGGAAGAGCCATCACCTCTACCTTATGGCTGGGAGGAAAGACAAGATGCCAATGGACGTACCTTCTTTATTGATCATACTACCAGGACAACATCTTGGGTCAGGCCAAGAAGGTATCGTACATCATACTGTACATACTGGAATCGTTATGCTATCCCTCTTGTATTAAGCCAAATAAGAATGTTAGGGTCTCTGAATCCTATGATCCCTACATCCACCATGAATATTTTTATCTGTCTTTCTCAACAGTGAAGCTAGCCATCAACAAGCACTTCAACAAGCAGAGAACAGCAGAGCAAGGCAGTTTAGGATCCGTCGGCATCTTAGTGTGGAGGATGTTGATCCTGCTGAGTCACCGCAGCCAGCATCACAGGTTAGTCTTGAATCTTGCTTAAACATTCTTGGCATCATTATGCCATATTCTTTGTGACAATATCTTGTGACACCCCTAAGGTCTTCTCCTGGGAGGCTTAGGCTTCATCATTTCAATATTTTATAGATAGTATAAGCAATGGGTAGTATGGCAGTGAGAGCACTTGCCTCTCACCATTGTGACCCAGGTTTGATCTATGCCTGGTGTTGGATGTGAGTAGAGTTGTTTGTTAGTTCTCTCCTGTGCTTCAAAGGTTTTTCTCCAAGTTCTCCACTTTTCCTCCTTCCTAAAAATCAACTTTAAATTTCTAATTGGAATTTAGTCTCCCTGATTGGTTGGGCATGCACCCGGCTGGAAGAGTTTGAGACTCAAATAAAGTTATTTATTTATTTATTATATTATACATGTACATTTTGTATTATTATTTTCTTTAATAATTCACTTTCAGACTGGTCGGACAACGGAACCCACTGTGTCAGAAGAGACAGATACAGAAACCAATGATCTTGTAAGTAACTGTGTACATCTATATTACATTATCTATCAAGGGTCTGCCAGTAGGGTAGTAGAGATGTCCTGTACAGTATATATGTTCTCAGTACAACCACTGTCAGTGTCAACATGCCATCAGGCAGCATGACAACACTTACAGTGGCGGCATATGTGAATGGAAGTTGACTTTGGTTGATGTGGTGTTCCTGTAGGGTTTCTCACTTTGTAAGAATCATTATGTGAGTTGAGTGTTGTGTGTTGTAGACAATAGATCTAGTGGTAGTGCATGAGGAGCAAACCTTGTTGAAGTGATGGTTGGAAAATATGAGCTCATGTTTATTTTGTCTATAGGAGCAGCAGCAGCAACAACAGCAACATCAGGATGCTTCTAATCCGTTACTTGAACCCCTACCCCCTGGATGGGCCATGCAGAGAGCCCCTAATGGCAGAATATTCTTCATTGACCACAACACACAAACTACCTCCTGGGTTAGTATCTTGATCAATCATTCGACCTGTTTTGTATGTAGTGTATCTTAAGACAGTCCTGTGTCTTGTTTATTTCTAGCATGACCCAAGGCTTTCTTCAGCAGCAACTCCATCAGCACCCCTTAGCTCCTCCCCACCGAGTTCCGGACTGTCCAATCAAGACCTAGGGCCACTCCCTGTAAGTACAAAGCAAAGTTATGTACAAGATGTAATGAGAAGGAACATCCCAACATTTGAACAACTTTGCTTTCTTTTGTTAGGATGGTTGGGAAGAAAGACTTCATTCTGATGGAAGAGTCTTCTATATTGACCACAGTAAGCATTAAACACAACTCCTTATACCTTTACACAATAGTAACGCTCTTCTTTTCCAATGTCGCATTCATTTCGTGTTCTGGTATTTTCGAACCGTGATTTAACGCAGTCATATGAACTCCGCTCAAAAAAACTTTTTCTTGTACAGTATGGAAATGAATACTTAGTGAATTATACTCATCAGAACCCCACCTAACAAGGTATGTTTATCTCTAGCAACACGATCAACGCAATGGGAGGACCCCAGGCTGCAAATCAAAAAGTCCAAGACTCAGGTAAAAACAAACATGGCAATGCCTCGTGCTTCTAGATCCGTAGTGGTGTCATGTCTAACCCAGGCATTCACTCATTTATCACTCTTCCTTCTCTTCAACAGGTGGTGCCATATTCCAGGGACTTCAAGAGGAAATGCGACTATTTTAGATCCAAGCTGAAAAGACCTGTAAGTATATCTTGTGTGGGAATCTCAAGGCACTCGCAAACCACGTTACTTGTGCGATGTTGCAGAAGTACATTATAACTATCGTCTGTACTTTTGCCAGTGTTGCCGGGAACATTGCACGCACTTAGCACGTGTGGAGCGATGGAAACCCATTTGTTTTTAATGGTTATTCAACAGAGTAACGTTCCCAACAAGTACGAAATTCACATCCGACGTAATAATCTCCTGGAAGACTCGTTCCGTGCGGTCTTTCTCAGTGTTCGTAATGCTGACATACTAAAGAGCAGGCTGTGGGTGGTGTTTGATGGCGAGACTGGGCTGGACTATGGCGGGGTGCAGAGGTAAGTGCTTTTCAGTATCGACCAGACCAGGTGTTGCTCACTTGGTTAGTGAGAGGCCATCCTATTTCGACTCTTCCTAATCTGTGTAGCTTCAGCTTTGAATACTCTGAAAAGTGCAATGGAGAGAGGAGGAGGAGGAGGCAAAATGCGCATCGCTCTGCTTCCATTGATACCAGCCAAGAATATGACGGAACAACCATTGACCGTTACATTTACTTCAAGCATGCAGATGGGAGGGATGCGCTCTAAATGGTTGGGAAAGGTAGATTTCCCAGATATGTTGACTTGTTTATTCTGTCTTTGGTTTTGCAGAGAGTGGTTCTATTTGCTTTCTAAAGAGGTCTTTAACCCTTATTATGGACTATTCGAATATTCAGCAAGGTAATCCACATTCACCGACCACTTGGACAACTTTCCAAAGGAATTATATTGAAAGCGAAAGCGCACGGGGGGGGGGGGGGGGGGTGTACAGCTGCTCACTCTAGGGGTGTCCGAAGAAGAAAGGGTAGCGCGCGCGCTGTGCTCTCTTTTAATTAATCCTCGGCCTTCCACTTATCAGAACAAGAGAGTGATTACAGTTCTTCCATCTGACAGTTCGTTTTGTTGTTTTCTAGTGATAACTACACGCTTCAAATCAACCCAAACTCTGGCCTTTGTAATGAAGATCATTTGAACTACTTCAAGTTTATTGGAAGAGTAGCTGGGATGGCGGTGTATCATGGGAAACTGTTGGACGGTAAGATAGTTATCTTCCCATGATATGTTGGGGAAATGTATAAAAATCAACAGATGAGTATTTTGAATCTGAGGGGAGGGTTTTTCATTTTTTTTTCTTTCTTCATGTTTTCTCTTTTTTTAGAAAGAAGAAAATGCGCAAAGGTCAGGCCGCGACCTCCCTTTGCGCACCACAAACAATACCATTAATGTAACACTGCTGTGCTTATCTCTTTGTCTTTCAGCTTTTTTCATTCGACCGTTTTACAAGATGATGTTAGGCAAACCAATCACACTGATTGATATGGAGAGTGTGGTATGTATCTGAGACATACACGCAACCCTCCCTTCCCTTCCCCTCTCTCTATCAAAATCTCATTCATAACGGCAAGTGAGTGTTTTCGGTGGGAAGGGAGAGAGCGTCCTCAGGTGTGCATATTTACCAGATTAACCATTTTCACTCGTGTGCAAATTTGAGAAACAAAATAATAATAATTTCAGAGTTAACTGGAAGACTAAGAACATGAATTTCACAACATAGCAATGCCAGAAGTGACATATTATGTGACATATTATTATCTTTGTTTTAGGATTCTGAATACTTTAACAGTCTCAACTGGATTTTAGAAAACGACCCTGAATGCTTAGAACTACGATTTTGTGTAGATGAAGATCTGTTTGGACAGGTAAATAGCTCAGTAGTGCAACCTATAAATCATTGTTCTGTCAGTCTCACGTTAGCTTTCCTATGACTGTGAAAAGACCACGGCACTAGCGCGATCACGACAAGGAGCAGCCATTCAATGATCTAATAAGCAGCAAAGCACGTACTTGTCACCCAGTCAAATGCGCGCTCACGGTCATGAGAAGGATAGGGCGCTGCCAAACCAACCACAATTGAAGAAGACACCGGTGTGGCAAGGGCAGACAGCAGTGAACGTTTCACATACGAAATCTGATCTATAATAACCTTGTATGCGGGCAGTCTCACTAGGGACAGAGGGGTTAATGGTGTGTGTTTAGGGGGGAGGGGAGGGGAACGCACATTATATTTTCTCTTGCACCTCTTCAGCCTGGTTACATAGGCTGGGGTTACTCTTATTCCAGATAAATTATTAATCTTATATTTGAATAAAACTGTCATATTTAGTTGAAAATGAAGGAGCTTAAGCCTGGAGGTGCTGATATCCATGTCACTAATGAAAACAAGCTGGACTACATCAAGTGAGTTAACTCGTCTAGTTCCCTGAATGTTAGAGCGCTGTTACCAACTTCCCGTCAGAAGGTGGGGATTTACTAGAGACACCTGGGGAAAATCACCGCCCTAAGATACATAGCTATTCCTTGTTATAATGTATGATAAATGTAAATAAAAGGCATTATTATTATTAAAGAAAGGGTATCCAGAAACTTGAGTGATTTGGGTATTGATGTTTTCGTGAATTGTTAATTCGGATAATTCTGTTTTGTTTAGTCAAGTTATTAAATGGAGATTTGTGAGCCGTGTGGAAGAGCAGATGAGGAAACTAATGGAGGTGAGTAGGAAGGGGTATACGAGAGCACACCTGTTTGTCCTATAACTTCTTGCGATTTCCAAAAAGACGATTGCGATAAATATTTTATGCGCAAACGCGTCGTATTGCTTCAATTTTTGGTTTATTTACTGATCCAGAACGTACTGTTGCGCGGCGCTTGGTTTGGACGAGTGCACAGGTCTCGAGAACATGGGACCCTTAGCACATCCCTACTAGCTGTACTATCATGATATATGTTTCTTTTTCTCTGTTTTAAGGGATTCAACGAACTCATTCCTCATAATTTACTTCAAATATTTGATGAACGTGAACTCGAGGTTAGTCTTGCATGTTTGACTCTACCCAGTACGAGTAGAGGCGTGGTCCATTTTCCCTGACAGGAGTGAGAGACTTATGCTAACAATTATTTCACTGTCCTAGCTGTTGATGTGCGGTCTGGGTGATATAGATACTGAGGACTGGAGAAAGCATTCCAACTACAGGGGTGACTACCACGATAAACACATCGTCATTCAATGGTTCTGGAAAGTAAGTACACGTCATGGCTCGTGCAGGTCCTTTACTACTCCTTGAATGTCCTCTCAAGAAGCCTGCACAAACCCTGACACATTGTAACATAAATATACTGGTCAGGAAGCACGCGCATTTTCGATTTGGCGCGAACGATTTCACGACATCAAACACTTTCAAGAGCAATCATTGACCTTTTCAGATTGGCCATCTTTTCCCATTCAGTTGACCACTCCCATTCAGTTGACCACTCCCATTCCCTAGCGTATCTTTTCTTTGAGTATGACCCAGACGCGGCATTTGTTATCTGTAGGCTGTCAACTCTTTTGACATGGAAACTCGTGCCAGACTGCTGCAGTTCGTGACTGGTACATCACGTGTCCCAATGAATGGTTTTGCTGAGCTGTACGGCAGTAATGGGCCACAGCGGTTTACTGTGGAGCCATGGGGAACACCGCATTCCTTACCACGGGCGCACACATGGTAAGAGGTTTTGATGTATTATAAAGGAGTCCTGGTTATTCCACAGTATTTATATCATATACCACTATTGAAAATGTAAGGTGAAAATCATTGATAGATCGTGTTTTTCTTTTAGTTTCAATCGTTTGGATCTTCCTCGATACCGAAGCTACTACGAACTACGTGAAAAATTACGAATTGCAATAGAAAATACTCAAGGATTCGAAGGAGTGGATTAAGATTTCTGCTGTCGTGGAGTGACGATCTCCTTACATCAGATTAAAATTGCTATCTATTATTAATCAACTGGAGTCGCCAAAGCGAGTCTTCTATTCACGGTAAAAGAATGTTTGCGGTCAGTCAAAAGGATGAAGGAAAACGAGGAGTCGATGGAGAATAGACAGATGATTATCAATGAACATCCTATTCGCTTCACCGAGGCCTTCGTACTTGATCAAGACTTTGAATGAACTGTAGCTGAAGAAAACAGACGTTTTTTCGATCCTCATCTCCCCGCGAATAGGATTTCCCAGCTCGCTGCTCAGACGTTACTTTCGCGGGGGAATGAGGAGTCGAAAGAGCGTCTGCTTTCTCGAGCTAAATTATGACCGAGAAGCGAAAATGTTTCTTTGACGCTGGATTATATTGCGCATGCGCTTGCTAGATTGTCGAACCGACAGAATCATTGATTGTTATTTTTTGTTTTGAAAATCCGTAGGCCACACCCTGATTAGATCATTTGCACCGTCAGTTTCTTTTCAATTTGACACAAAATGTATTTTTTATACCTACCGACTAAGCATGAATTTTATATTCGCGAGTTTTTTTTTATTTTACGCCTTGAAAGCCATGCATGGTTATTATCATTGTTTCTTTGAATCATAAAGCAATTGAAGAGATTCTTTCCAATCTCATCTCTCCTACATTAGATAAATGCAAATGCCTAGTCTAGATAATTGAAATGTTATAATGTTAGTTATTAATATATATTGTAGATAGTTTGATCATTGTCCACATTGCATTCCGACTTATTTTGTATGATGCAAAGCCCCTCCCACATTGGCCAACCCTTTTGTCTTTGATCATGTATACATTTCAAAATGTTTTCTTTTTTACTACAAACTTTTGCTGTGAATATTTTTTTTTTACATTTCTGTAATTGCTACTGCAGGTGCTGAAAACTAGTAACGATAGCTAGCGATCTTTTCAGTCGGCCATCGCCATATTGAAAGTAACTTTTGACTACTTTTAAATATCATGGCCGTTGCTTTTGAAATCTATAACTTCAGAGAATGTTGAAAATGAAAAGACAATGAACTACAAGAAATATTGTAAAGAACACTGTTATAAGCTCTCTTATTGTATGGCAAGGTAATTTCACGCGCTGTGATTGGTCGATTTGCGGTCCGTAACTTACGGTACGGACCGAAAATCAAAATTCCTTTATTATCCTTGCCATATGATAAATATCTTATTAACCTCGTTTGCTCGATCCGTACCGTACGTTATGGATCCTCGTCTTTTCCACTTATTATTGCCCTCACGCTACGCGCTCGTGCCATAAGGGAGTGGAAAAAACTCGGTCCATAGCTTACGGTACGGACCTCGCACTCGGTTAATAAGAGCTATATACTGTGATATCAATACGACAATCGAATCATTGTAAATGAAGGATAGGATATTGTTCGACCCATGACATACAGTCATTAGACACCACTACTAGTTGAGTTACCTGATGGGTCAAATGGAATCACTATCATTGAATTGTTCTGATAATTGTTCACATAACCGAACAAGTCTGCCCTTGTCCTTTATACTTAAGTTGACGAGGAATTTTGTGTTGAAGTTGAGCGATAAAAGGTATTTATTTTGGCATTATCTTAAGGTTGAAGTGATTGTGAGATGTTGAATTTGAATACGATTTTGTGTTGACCACGAAAAAAAGGGTTGATATTCCAATAATTTGTTGATTTTGAACGTGTTTATACATTTGTTGAATTTTGCACCATTCCGCCAACCATAGCTTAGGCCCAGTTCAGACGTCGAACTTTTGCCGCGTGGAATGTAATTGTCTTGGATGTTTAGCTCTATTCTCTCCTGAGCTCTATTTTTCAGAGAAATTACAGTGCGTCTACTCCAACCAAAGCCACCCAAACAAATTTTTCCACAAATTATTCAATCAAATTCGAGAATTCGAACAATAGAATCGTCACAAATTTTGATATTTTGCTTTTATCTACGTATATTCTGCTTGAAAGTTGTTCTTTTGTGATCAAAAGTGGTTTGAAAACAGTTTGCTATAATTTATGATGATTTTATTGCAGTCAAATAGTCACAGAGTCGAATGAGAAATTTTGTGGAAAATTTGCGAGGGTGGCTTTGGTTCGTGTAGACGCACAGTAATAAAAGTATTGAATATCAAACATATTCAATGCCGTCTCCTGATGCTAAGCAAGAGAGCTGATGTCTTAGAAAGTAGTTTTGGGCGTTTTCTTAGCGGTTGAACCCAACGGGCAATTGCATTCGACGCGGCAAAAGTCAGGCGTCTGAACAGGGCCATAGTCTTACAAAAATGTCAGCAAATATAATACCATGAATTCATCGATGTAATATTTGTATTGATAGTCCGTATTTCTTGATTTATGTGTTATTTGAATTCATACTCGAGGTCGGTAAGCAATATGGCTGAAGTGCTTTTCATGTTCGTCACTCGGCTGGCTGGTCGAGTCACGAGCAGCATAACCTACGTTGTATTCACACGTTAAGGTACGAACACTGAATTGAAAGTTAATGCATCGTAATACATGGAGGTAACAAACCATGCAGCACTGAGTGTACACAGAAGTACAGAATTAGAAGTGTCCATCTGGGTAATACCTCCATTACACATCAGATGTACGAGTGAGCTATTTTTAGATTTACACCATCAGCCAAACTGCGTGCGCGAATTTCAAACACGGCCTCTGATTGGACAAATTTCAATTCCATCCTCGCGCTCAACAAAAAATGCGCGCACGCTATCTTTCACATACGACATTTTGTCCAATCAGAGACGCGCGCGGTTGGCTGATGGTGCAAATCTAAAAATAGCTCACTCGTACCTGATGTATCATAGAGGTATTACTCAGATGGACACTTCTAGTTATGTACTTCTGGAGTACATTAAAGACAAGCAAAGAGAGGAGGGAACAGAACATTGCTGTTTTTTACTCTACTGGAAAAAAGGATATTAAATGGAAGTCTTCTTCGTTGTCATCATCCCTCTCTGGTTCGAAGTGACCAGTCATAGTTGGTATTGTTTGTTCCTGAAATGCATTGACACACATTCTATCATATGTTGCAAGATACAATATACTAGTTTGACCAATAGCAGTTATTACCTGGATTGATAGCCCATCGTCAGTAGCACACAGCCTGTTGTAGCCTTCCTTTGGCCATGCATTATGAGGAGAATCACTATACAATCCAGGTGTTACACCAGACCACAGCTGATTTCTCGGCAGTGGTGACGACCAATTGGGTACTTTCTGCAAAGTTGGTTCTGGAAGTACAATTTCTTCTTGCTCTGGATCCAGGTAACTGTCGTCTGTACTAACAGCTTTCGGTAGCCTTGGAGAGCACAATAAGAGGGTCCTGAAGGGGGGGTCCTAATCCCATTTCCCAGACAAGCATTTTTTCAAAATCCCAGTTCAAATCTCAC
>WUCR03013807.1:0-27503 GCA_009858155.3 Phymanthus crucifer
AAAATATTTTTGAACTTTTTTTACGATCATTTGCTGAGCATGTCTCTGTCCTCTGATATAAACACGGTAGCCAGCCAGTCAGAGCGCGCGTAGTATCTCAAATATTTTATAATAAATATTAAAATAGTAAGAGTATGCATGCAGGATACTGCATGGTTATACCCTATCATGCTGCTCTTTCTGTGCTTCATACCTGTAAGTAACAAGAAATAAATGATCATCAGACCAAGAACAAAAGTAGCAACTCCAAATTTACACTTATGTCAGGTAATATAAAATAAAGTGTAGCCAACCAATAAGTACCATGTTCTAAAAGGACCTGCATCTATTTGAACAATAGTTCCTTTGACAATAATATTTTTGTCAACATGCTGTTTGTTTGCTTGACTGTGGACAACACTAACAATTGGTGTCTCCAGGTCCACAACACCTTCAGGATAAACAATAGCAACATAGATTAGTTCTTTAAGAAAAAGCAAAGAAATCTGGCTAGATGGAATCTCTACTTTTGATCTACAGTCATTGCCAAAATTTGTTAATGACATAACATATTGAATTGATGAATCTAAGTGTCTCACCAAGTGATTCCCATGTGAAGCAGCCCTTATTGATTCTTAATGCTTTCAATTTTCTATGCCCTCCAAATGCTTTTCTGTCTTTGATTTTTTCTGGAAGGTCATGATCAATCTGGAAATAAACAGGGGGGAGGGGAGGGGACGAATGAGCAAAACACGGAAAACTGTGGAAAATAACTGTCAAGGGTAACACCACTGTAGCAATAAACACTAATGTGTTCTAAAAATACACTACTGTTACCGCATGAAATGTCTAAAGTATGGCTACACTTAATGTTAAACACATCTTGATTGAAAGCCAACTGGTTTTACTGAATAAGATGTGTAAAGCTTGTTTGCCATCAAAGAACCCATGCATAGAAATATGTTACACATTAAATCTGGTCATACTTATATCAGTTGGATTTATAGCTCTTATTAACCAAGTGCGAGGTCTGTACTGTAAGTTATGGACGGAGTTTTTTCCACTGCTGAGTGGAAAAATGAGGATCCATAACTTATGGTATGGACCTCATACTTGGTTAATAAGACATTTATTATATGGCAAGACTAATGAGGTCATTTTGATTTTTGGTCCATACCGGTAAGTTACAGACCACAAATTGACCAATCATAGCACATGAAATTATTTTGCCATGTAATAAGCATTCTTATTGCAGTGTAATGCACCTATCAAAGTAAATCCCGTGGGGGGGAGTGCGGGCAAACTGTGGGGATTTGATCGCAAAAATGTGCCCTTGGGTCCGGGATTTGATCGGAAATTTTGCCATTTGGTTGGCAATCTCCTCTTTAACCTTCTATTTTTTCATGTCCTTTGATAAAAAATTGCTTCCCCTCCTGGGGCATTTGACAATGTTTTAAGGATTTTGATCAAATCCCCACCCTTTGCCTGCACTCTCCCCTCTCGGGATTTACTTTGACAGGTGCATAAGTTTTCTGGTTGTGAGGGAGGGGTAGGCAGGGGTGGGTAGTTCTACTGATGTCGTTACCCTTGTATTTGCGGGATGTCTTTTTGTTCTCCAAAAACTCTTTGGTCGTCCTCCTTGCAGTGTCACTAGGACAACAGAAAAAAAGCACTTAAGTCCTTTACTTGTTTTTACTTGTCGATTTCCATGGTTATGAACACAAGATAAAACAAGACATCATTGATAAGCATGAAGACCCTTTCTATATACCATACCCGAATAATGCTATGAACTGATGATTCATCACATTATTCTTCTCTCAGAGCGAGAAGAAGACATAAGCGAGACAGCAATTGCTTCCAACCTACCAGAAGTGTGTATAGGTGATCTTGTCGAGTATAGTATTGGCGGCAAGGTGGCACATGGCACTGTATAAACAATATTGATGTTAACAATTACACTCATAGTAACCAATAATTTAATATATTCGTACCTGGTACTGTCTGTAATAGTTTAACAGCAGAAAGACACCGAACTAACGACTGCACGTTCTTTATTGCCACCGTCGCCATGTTGGATGGTGGACGTGAGTGGACTGGTAACTAATAGACATGTTGGTAAAGGAGGGGAGGGAAGGGAGGGAGGGGAGGGGAGGGAGGGAGGGGAGGGGAAAGGCAAGGAGAAGGTGCAGGGAGCAAAAAAATCAACACGATAATACTATAGAAGACTTTATCTATGGGATCGGGTATTCATCGAGTTAGCCCCGGTTCAAGCCCTTCGAGTTACGCGCTCGACCACACCCAAATGTGTCGTAGTCACACAGTGCGCGTATTTATTCATTCAATATAAACTTTGCATACATCACGCGAGTCATCTTATCTGTAACAACAGTTAAATTTTCTTAGTAATTATTTTATTCATTAGAGCGCGTAACTCGAACACGAAGGATTTCTTTTTGCTGTCGAATTGCGCGCCTATCGCGTAACTCGAGCTCACACAACTTTTTTAATGACTTCGAGTTAGGGTGGATGAAGGTAGGATGTAGTCATAGAATGACCTGATCGAACAGTACTCGAGGATAAAACCTCAAAAACCAACAGGCAGCAGACGCAAAATTGTGTGACACCGTGACCTGCAGCAGTTGCTATAGCAGCCAGCCCGCGTAGCTGTGCTCTCGGATGGGATGGGTGGAACAACAACAGCCAATAAACAATATATTGTTTGCACGGTAATTTATTTTAAAAACAAAATGAATGAAAAACCTTAATTTCTTTCACTGAAACCCCATTCTTATCCTGTGATTGACGAACACCAGGCTTGACTTCAGTCCTGTACTCGTGATGATGCACGAAGCAGACCATTTAAATTGTTGAATTTTGTTAATTACAATGCTATATTTAGGGAATGGGTGTGAAAACAGGAAATTTCATAGAAATCCATGTACTGTCAATCAGGAATTCCATTGTTCAGTTTTCGTTCCGCGAGGGCTAGGGACTCGTTCAAAAAGGTGCGCGAGTACCGTGCCGTGTCGTGCCAGAAGCACGTGATGACAAACACTAGGTTGATGTGCTCTGAATCCCTATCGCTGAACTGGCGGTGTGTTTCATAACAAGAGCTATTGCACTCTAGATCGCCCTCCAGTACTGGAGAACTGCTACTTTGGTAGCTGCTTCAATGTACTGTGAAACGTGCATGATTGGTCACCATCTTGGTATTCAATCTTTGGAAAACTCCTTGTTAAGTTGCTCATTAGAATGAGCCAGCACAAACACCAGGTCAGTGGACTGCAGTGTGAAGTTATATGGTGGAACCGCGATGACGTATCTCTTGGATGAGGGGGACGATGCCAGCTTGTTGGAATCCCTGAACCGATAGACACCAAGGCAAATCATGGAGTAGACTCGAAGGGCGTGCAGGAACATCTCTCCATACTGACCGCCATCCTACACAACAAATGGCCCACGTATCATGTACAAGTACATACAATACAGGAATCATCAGGACCATACTTACCCCATATTCTGCCAGAGGCCCGTCGTACAGAGATATCTGTGAAATCTTACACCTGCACCTGATTTCCGAGGTTTCTGATACCTCATACCCTCCCTTTAATCCTTCCCCTTCTGCTAACTGTTCCTCAAGTATTGGGTTAACTCCCCCAGTCACCAAGTTACGAACCAGTGTCAAGATGTCTCCGTTGTAGTAGGTCTGCAGAGAGAACACAGACGTTTCACCAACCAATCATATGACGTCATGTATCCAGACACTGACTTACTGAGCTAACGAGTGAATCCAGAACAGAAGCAGTGAATGTCGTTCCACAAGCGAACGGCTGACTAAGATACAGCTCCATGTCATCATCATCGTCATCGTCGATATCCAAGTACTGTACGTTATGGTCGAATACTAGAAAGAATGGAATCACCAACATACTCAATATCATATGCATCCTTGCTTCATACGCACTTTTCACCGTTATGAACAAGTGATAAACAAGGACGATAAACTTGGGCTCTTAACCGCAGATAGTTATTACGGTATTCACAGGTGTCAGGTTATTCTCAAATACATAGCTATATCCATGCCAAAATATGTTATTCACCTATTTCTGTCAACATGGGAATGTTGCATCCAAAGGCAGATCCTCGTCTTTCAATGTTGGGACTGCCAAGAGACATGTCAGGTAAACCAATGAAGGCCTCTCTAGTGGACTGGCGCAGAAGGCCTGCGGCATCGTCAAATGACATGGCCTGGAATGGAATAATATAACTGTCAATGGACTGTTCATCAGCAAGATCATTCAGTAATCGGCAAGTGTTACTTACCTTAAGGTTTAACGAGGCAAGAATGGATTGTTTATCAGCTAATTTAGGGTCCGAAGAGAACGAGCTTGCAGTAGTAGCGGACAAGAACACCACCATGTCTGCCAGGTTAGAGTTGACAGCTCGTAGATCAGACCGACAGAACGGAGAACCCTAGAGTAACAATAGAGTAACTATATCAGATGAATTCACCAGACTTCAGTGCCGAGCAGAGGCCTTGTACTTACCGGTAGGATGTAGACGTTATCGAAACTCCCGATTTGTTCCCACTGTGAAAAACACACACACAACTGAATGAAGCAACGTGAAATAGCTGGTTGGATGTCAAGGTCGCACCCTGCAGAGTATACTTTCTTATTCATTAACAAACAGATGAGTAGCGCTCTATTACCCATATAGTTCCATACCTCTCGCTTTAGGTAATCTTTGTCACCAAGAAAAACAATGTGTTTGAGATCTGACTGTTGAAGGTTACTGGCTCTCAGAGGCATGACCTGCAGGGAATATCATATACACTCGCATCACTACCACCCCTTTCATAACATCCATTTTGGTGGCACCATTACTATGTACCATCACACCACCACCATTATCATCATCATCATTACCAGCTGTCGAAGGCCGATGAGAGGATCGACTTTTTTGTTGAACACACACACCAAAATGTGGTGCGTGAACACAATGTCATATGCTTTTTCTCTGGTCTGAAAAAGACAGGAAAACACAAGAGATGAGACAAACACTGGTCTGTTTATCAGTGCGCCGACAAGTTGCTACTGACCAGTATGGCTTCCTCGTACGGGACCGCTGGACACCAGTAGAACGTCCCTGTTACGTCAAACAGTGGCTTGGAGCTGTCGAAACTTTCAACGGGCTTGTTTTCTTTCAAACTATGAAAGGAAACAACAGAGGAATTAAAAATCGAGATAATGACCGAGCACTCTGTTGCAATTACGAGTACCGGCGTTCTCTGCGGTCTTGGCTTGTTGCTTGAGCCTATTCGTTACGATAAAGGTTTTTGAAACAGGTGTATATAGAGGATATTACTCGGGCGCGCGAAGATATGAATTTTATTTTCGAGTGTGGGAAACGACGTTTAAAAACCAAACATGTCCGTCACGAAACGTTTACACGATACAATTATCAATCAAGTAAATACCACCTTGAAACATCTGTCTACATCTCATCGACATTACTATTGCCTAATAGCCGATCATATATTAAATACAAGTCAATTAATGCCGGCTATATGATGAGTGATTAAGACTCAACCCATTCATCTTCTTTACGTACACCTCTTCTGCCATTCTGCTACTCGATCCAGTTTGAGTGCTGAAAAAGGCACACATCACACTGTTACGAATAGATTACAGCATGACAATCGAGGATGAGTCATGATGTAGAATGATCCAGACACTATAAAGACTCAGTAGATCTTGGTGAAGAGTGTACTTTGTGTTCAGTCCTGACTGTGTAGCTGCATTATGGCGTGACCAAGAGTACGAAATGACAATATAGCACACAGCTATAGCTAGTAAGAGAGACAGCCTTGATCAGTCTAGAAATGACGGTCCATACCACTGTTTACCTATGGACCACGTGACTGATATAAGAGCACTCACATGTTGATATATAGATGACACGACACTGTATACCCATGGATCACGTGACTAAGATGCGACACTGTATACCCACGTGACTGACGTAAGAGTACTCACATACTGATATATATGACACCGTATACCACTGTATACTAATATATGATATGACTGCATCTTTGGTGTCTGTATCATACAAATGTACCCATGGACCACGTGACTGACCCTAGTGCATCACCATCCCATAATGTATATTCAAGGATCACGTGATATAACATGACGTGAAAATGAATCGTCTTCCGAGTGCTGTATATCTTAGTCTCGAACGAGAGTACGTAAGCATGATGGATGAGTACGACAGACTGACCTTGACTGAGACAGTAAAGCAACCTGACTTTCGTCTTTCTTGGTCTCCTCGACAGCACTGATTAAGAGTGACATAACAGTTAACAGATAAAGACAAGGTGCTGACAGTAATAAATAGAGAACAACAAGTGATTCCCAGTCCTTCTTCTCGCTCGTGCGCAGAAATCAGGTCTTGTCGTCCGTCCCATATTAGTCAATTCCAAGAGAGTATCCCAATGCCTTCCTAAAATAAGCAAATGATAAAGTAGTACACTTACGCTTTGAGTTTGCTCAGAATCTTGTAGCTCCCCTGCTTCTTGGAGAGTGGCATCATTCTTAGACTGCTGGCTTCACTTTTAGAAACTGTAAAAACAAAAGCAAGCTAGTGTTAACGAAAACGCTCCAAGAATGGCAGGAACTGCTTCCCTTACTGTAGGATACTGCAACATTAGTGCGGTGAGAATTAGTACAAAATATGGTTGGAAAATGGCCTTCCAAGGATATTTGACATTTTTCACACCAACAGCCCTATTTCTCTGGTTATATGTCATGCTGTGGGTTGATGAGACGATGAACTACAGCACCACGCTAGATTAATACCATGACTCACCATGCATGCACCGGTGCTTTTGTGCAGCCTCATGTCTATAGGTGACCAGTAGACTATTTGCGCAACATGTCTTACCGTGTACCACTGCTTTTGTGCAGCCCCATGTCTATAGGTGACCAGAAGACTATTCACATACGTTCAGCAATGTGTAACATGTCTTACCGTGTACCACTGCTTTTGTGCAGCCCCATGTAGATAATCAAGAGAAAATTTGCCTTTTGCACCAACCTCACACATCGCACTTTCAAGATGTAACATGTCTTTCCTACCACTGCTCACATGCAATCCCAGCATCATACTCCAAACACCATTATCAATACCCCTCTGGCCATATAATGCAGGTCGGCAAGTACCATCATCAATGAGGTGCAACCTGTCTTACCACCTACGTACCTATGTGCAGCCCCTTCGTTCAATAAGATGGTGAATTATGGTCCAGTGATTGTTGTTTCCTATTCGTTCTACATGCAAATACCATGGACACGGTCAGCCAATCAACATTCTTCATTTTGATTCTCACTAGAGCAACAATCACTGGAACCCAGTCCACCAGTTCCACCCTTACAATTATCATTGTCCTGATTGGCCGTCCTTTCTCTAACTGCCACGTTCCAGACCATACGATGGCCCTCTGCACCCAGTGAAATACCTGGCAAGGCTCCAGCCACTAGACTTTTGAAAGACCTAGGTGGTTTATTTTCTATTGATTCAAAACGTTGTCATGTTTGAGATGCATAGTGGTGTTAGTATGGTATCATTAGTGATAAGAAAAGCAGGGGCAAGGAATGGTGGTGGTGTTAGTATGGTATCATTAGTGATAAGAAAAGCAGGGGCAAGGAATGGTGGTGGTGTTAGTATGGTATGTTATAACATGATATAAAAGGCAATGATGGCGTAGATGCTGCTATTGACAACATTAGGATTATATTATGCAGGCAAAAATATTACTAGTTAGGCAAAGAAAAATAATAGACCAGAACAAGATGAAGGAAGAAGAGACTACACAGAGGACATGGCTGGACAAGACTACAAAACCGAAAGTCACACTGGATGTACACCATCCCTGGTGGGGCACATTTTCAGTATTCTTGCTATGTCAACTATATATCAAGTATAACATAACGAAAACATCACTTTTTCTCATATCATTATTATTATTATTATTATGATGATTATGATTATGATTATTATTATTATTATGATTATTATTATTATTATGATTATTATTATTATTATGATTATTATGATTATTCATATTTTAGTGGTATAATTGCTCATGCAATGTGAATCAAGGTGAATATCGTGTTCTTGTGTTTTTAGTAAGTTGTATATAGTTTAATTCAAAGTTTAATGTAGAGTTTTAGGATGCTGACTAATTAGTTCATATTATCTATAGTCATATTATTGGTTAGCTTGTTTTCTTAGACAGTCTTGTTTATCTTCAGTTTTATTGTCAAATGTTTCATGCACAACATCCATGCGGTTTGCCTCTATTTAGTCATGCGTAGTGTTGCAAAGGTTCCAGGATGTGATCTTGGTTGTTGTATGTTAACGTAGAATCACTTGCCTGCATGACCATTAGGTGGCTCGTCTACTTGGAAAGTCTTGTTCGTGGCACTCAGAGGACCAACTTTTTCGGCCTTTCGATAAACTTCGTGAGTGAGTGAAACAAACACATTAATTTTAAAACTATGTTTTAACGATGTTGCCAGGGCAACCATGCAAATAGCCCTAGTGTGCAAACATGCCTTCAGAAGTCTATCTAGCACTGCTGCACTAACTAGCTATACCTCCCAAGCATCGATGAAGGTTCCTTACGCATCAAGACCCGTGTTACTGACAGAAAAGAAACTTACAGGGACCGTAGAACAACCTGCGATCTTTTCTCTTCCCCTGTTCACCTATCAAATGGGCAAAACTAGATAAAATCTTTAAATTTTTGTCTTGTTGCAAAATCTCAAATACACAACGTCATTTTGATTGAGGAAATTTATTTTCGCTTTTTTTCTTTCTTTTTAATTGTAATTGAATGATTCACTTACATCCTGTTCCGGGAAGGAATTCTTTCGGTTCACGATCATCCTTTATTCCTGTTTTTAATAGTAACACGATTTTCTAAATCACAATCATTAAATCTACAGGGAGTTTTACGTCGTTTCCAATTTTATCGCCTTTTGATCGTGTTTATTGAGTTTATCTTGAATTGACATAATGCCTATGTTGTTTAGTTTATGACATTATACTTTTGCTGCATCTTAAACAGGTTTAGTTATAGCTTAACTTACGATACATTGAACGCCGACAGCTAAAACTGGCCAGAAACAAGGAAAGAGAAAAGAAGAGACAACCACAGAAAAGATCAGCTGAAGAAAACGGAAACATCAGAACGGGTCCACTATCTGATGCTCCAGGTACCTACTGCTGCATGCAAAGATTGCAGGGACTAAACATAACCAACAACACTCTCATCCTGTGTTGTATTCAAGAAAATGAAACCACTACAAGAAAGTTTAGTCCACAAGAAGAATCAAGCAATACTAACGGTGAGTGGCAATCATAGCAGCTTGAAAAGTGCGAAGGACTGTAAGTCTTCCTGGAAGGACAAACCAGCCATACTTATTGAAGAGAAGGTTAGAAGAGGTCTGTCCCAACAAACGTTGGGCAGAGAGTACAGATAGGCATGTACCAACAAACACATTGAGCAAGAAGAAAGTACAATAAGGCCTACGTGTATTGATATACAAGTCGATGCGATGGGTATTTACATCCCCAGCAGCAGTAGTCTCAGTTCCTGGTTGTGCTCATTCACTGTTTATTGGTCTTACCCGCCACCAACTGATGTATTTCTCTCTTATACAATAATATACACATAATAGGTCATTGCCTGATTGTTCAAAGATATCAGATGAGAAAAAGAAAAGAATGAAAAAGAGGAATCACGAAATAAAAAAGAATAGCAGCTTCAACGTTTAAGGCTTGACTTAATGGTGAGACACAAAGCGCATACATACGACATGATGAAACAAACAGAACCATGTACGTACGTACGGGAACAATGAAAGCAACACCACCCTATACTTACGTTTGACACATTCACATTCTCTGACGAGTTCAGGATCGCTGATATCGGAATGACATGTTGTGCAGTAGTAGTAAGCTCTGGAATCAAACAGAAACTCTTTCTTAGGTCAAATGACCTCATTTTCAGGCTAAGATAATGAGGCCTGGGCTATGTTATCTCTAAGTATTACAACCTCTTTCTTGCTGCTGAACATACTTTGAGGGAGAGAGAGAGGGCAACGAATCTTACAAGATTACAGAAAGTGATGCCACGTTTGGGTTTTGGGTTCTTCCTATGAAGTGAACCAGTGTTATAAGAATCTCTTCTAGTAATGTATGTAAGGTGGGTTACCTCTTGACTTCTTGAGCAGACCCTGCAAGAAAGTAACCCAAGGTGTTGGCATGGATGATCAGTGTCTTGTCTTTAGGATTGATCGCAAAACTGAAACCAAATAGACCACAATACAAATCGTCATTAACAAGTAATACAACTGGTTGCATCACACAAGACAACGTCAGTATTATCAACCACAGTCTTGCTGCACTACTCACGTTTTCTCCCCATCTATCTTGGTTACTTCAATCGCAATCAGGAGGAGGTTTAATTTTTCGAAGCAAATCCTGTAAGAACAAACGCATTGCTTTTCAATACTTCTGGAGCGTAAGCTGAGCCAGACATCTGACTGAGAAAATGATGAGATGCCCACTTAGTGATGGATATCCGATGGCCACGAATCAGTATCGATTACTTACTCAGCTACTTGCTTGAACGGCAAGCTCTTGAAGGAAGACGCCAGTTTCTCTGTGTATAACTCGCAGTTGGTTCCTCGGACGTACCATTTTCTCCAGTCATCATCACTTGCTGTATCATCATCTTCCTAGGGTAGCAACAACGATAGAAACTATCGAACATCAGATAATTCATTAGAATAGCATACTTAGAGGCTTCTTACCAAGTCATTGGACCTCATGGAGAAGATGTTGGCCAGCAAGGTGGAGAACCCGGGAGACAAGCAACTTTGCGCGATGAAACCAAGTTTGAGCTGCAAGACAAGATCTCTTGATGATTTGCAACATGAAGCATGATTACATTAATATGAAGCCTTACCTCCCCAACACATACGACGTCGTCTCCTATCTTGGAGTCCCACGATGGAATGTTCAGCAGGTAGGCCTGTGGAGTAAGGTTTATACGACTTATTCCCTTCAAGACAAGAGATACATGAATGTTTTCCTATTATTACCAACCTTGTTGTGGTACTGAAGTAACTGAATGATGACCCGCATCTTTGGAAAGAAGTTCTTGATAGCAACAACCCTGTGGTGTATAAGCATAGGTATTTACACAGAATGCATTACAAAGCCCCTCTTGCTGTATTCAATCACCTCATAATATTCTCTTCATCTTCGGTGTCAGGAACAGAACAGTTTTTGTTGCACAAAACCAAACATGCATCTGCCTTGGACATCTACAGACATCATTGAACATCAGTGATCAGTATGATGCAGTACTTGGACAGTTTGTGTAATTAAAAAGCGCAAAAGAAGCTTGAGAAAAGTTTGTCGGGAGAACAGAGTGTTTAGGTCTGTGTGGCCGCCCACATTTCCCGCCAAATCCTCAAGGTGGTATCCCTCTTTTATTCTGGCACAACAATTCCCATTTTTCTGGGGAAAATCCTATTAATAAAAAAGGTGTCAATCCCGTGTAACGTTGCTGTACACACGACTATAAATACTTTACTTTGACTCTTTTGCAGTCGTCTGCTGATAATACTGTGCCAATGTAGTAGGATACATGAACATAGTGTTTCTTGATGATTCTCTCAAGTTCTGGGTCTGGCAGAGAACTACAAGCAGAAGAAAGATATTCCATGGTTCATGAACGCATCAGACAAAGCCAACGCCTTTCCTTAATTAACCTACCTTCCAAGAATCACAACATTGACAACAACATCTGCTCGATCCTTGTGCAGAAAATCCCTAAGGAAATTCTCCACGGTGTCGTGTGTTATGTACCCACACAGTATGATATGCCTGAGAAAAGATAGGCGTATTAGTCCTCCTTGTCATGATTTGCCTTCTCTCAGACTTGTTCCCTCTCTCCTACGGTGACCTGAAACCCTCCCTTGACCCATTTCCATTAATGGTTAGCAGACAAAGGACAATTAAGCTAAGCAGACCAATTCACATCTTACTTTCTTCCTTGGGCAATCTTGTAGGAGCCATGGTATTCTGAGTGCGAGGAGAAGTACTCCATGATGAAGGGGATATGAGTGGCAAACATTCCCTGGTAATTGATTAATAACGTTGTTTTAGCAAGCAAGGGACCTATAAAACTATAACTAGCACCATGGTTATCCAGAAAAGTTTAATGAATCTCATTCTAAGATTAGTATTGGTATCTCTCCAAGTTATAACTATCTGATGGTAAATGTCGTATTACTAACCAAACCAATACATATGAATATCATGATGAAGATCCGACCAAAATACGTTATTGGTGACATGTCTCCATATCCAACTGTTGACATGGTAACCTGTAATAACAAGAGATATGATGCGGTCGTTGTGTAACGAACAGACTAGTAGAGGGGGAGGGGGGTTGATATGATGCGGTCATTGTGTAACGAACAGACTAGTAGAGGGGGGGTACGCACCACAAGGAAATACAGGCAGTCGAAGTAGTCCCAGTCTTGACGTATCGCGAAATTCCATGGATCCCCTGTGTTCTCAAGCTAAAAAAGGCACGAACAATAGAAAGCTATGTTCAAGCTCTGCGCAGATGATTCTAGTCTCAAACAATGAATTATTTTGTCAAAACTAACGCTTACCAAGTGTACAAATCCTCCGAAACACAAAATAACAGCACAAAGATTACCAACAGCTTTAGTCAAGGTGACGGCACCGCTAAGGAGAAACAAAATAGAATAGGTAACAGTGATAAACACGGTAAAAAACAACAACAAATGAAAGATATACTAACCTTGATTGGACAATACCGAGAAACTGCAGAATATCTGCAAGTTTAATAAACTGTAATGCACGCAAAAAGCGTAGACCTGAAACGTGAACGTGGAAAGAATCTTACACCTCCTACTGGGATAACCTCCATAATACTGGGATGGGATTGTCAGGGTTTTCATCTCAGGGGGTACTCCAGCCGGATTTATTTTAGTGCAGAGAAGAAATTTGCAAAAATTAAAATATGCAAAGTTAAAATTTAATTGAGAACTTTTTTAATTTGCAAGGAAACCCCTGGGGTTTTTACTTACCAATCCAGTTTTGTCGAATAATTATGGAAACAAACACTTGTGGGATAGTAAAGAAGTCCACAAGACTCAAAGGGTCACACCAGAATAATAATTTGTCATTTGCTGCAAGAAACTAAACCAACAAACAATTACAAAGAACTAACAAAAGAACGATATAATCAATGCTAAAACAGTATGTACTTACCCTTAATAGAAAATGTAGGATAAAGAACGTATTGAGGCCAATTTCAAACAGCCACAGTATTTGTTCATTCAGGTTCAAGCAGTGTTCAACAGGACTGCAAAACAGAACATCACATTCACAATATTCATGTTGATATTCAGAATAGGAATTAAGCAAAAAGTGATGACCTCAAACAATGCAAAATATTTCCACATGCTGTTCTAGTAATTAGAGTCAGTTTCGTATGAGTAGGAAACCTTCAGGGTTACAATACGTTACAGTTACAGCAGGACTTTCGAATGTTTCCATCGAGATTATGATACTGCTGTGGTTAAGATACGGTGCAGTAAGTTTCCCACTCATAGAAATTAACAACTCTATGGGAAGCATGAGTGGTGCAGCGGTGAGATTGCTCGCCTCTCACCTCTATGCTCCCGGGTTTGATCCCCGGACCTGGAATCATATGTGAGTTGAGTTTGTTGGTTCCCTCCTGTGCTTTGAGGGTTTTCTCCAGGTGCTCCAGTTTTCCTCCCTCCAAAAAAATTCAACTCCTAAATTCCAATTCGATCTTGGACTCAGGACTCTATTTAACTAGCTATGCTAAACTGGATGCTCCTAGCTTAATATTGATAAAAATATTGAAATACATAATATAAATAAATATATTGAAAACATAAATATTAAATATTGATTCGTTAAGTGACACTGTCTAGAGCTAGTCCAGCAAAAATCCCCTGTCAGTGTGGGGACTTGTAACTGGAGGATTAGTTAGCCCAAGGACTAAGTGTGTTTTGCGGCCAATGTCAGCAATGTGTCAATCAGTGATGCTACTAAAAGCCATGCAGATTATTTCATTAATCCAGTATACTCACTAGGAAGCTTCTACTGCATAAAGCACCACATATGAAATACTAAACAGGAAGGAGATGACAACCTGCACAGATAATAAAAATGGAATTTTATTATTGCAGTAATTCCCCAATATTTTCAAGCCAACGACTGATGTTCTTTCTATATATAGAAAAAACAAGCAAATACCACTTAACTTAGCCTGCGTGCAGCCAAACGAAAACGAAGCCACAGGAAGCCCAATTTATGGCACCAAATTTAAATATAAGTTAGATCATCTATGCGTTTGTTTCAGGACAATTTCAAGATTAATATATACAATATACCCAGCAAACCAAAGTACAGCAAGAATCTCTACCATTGTCGTTTTTGTAATAACTGGGGTTTTCATTCGGCTGCAGGCTACACTTATCTGAGCATGAAAAGATTGAAAGTGACATCATTGATACTCCCACTAGTGAGGATATGGAAAATATGTCACTCGTATCCCTGATGTAGCTTCATACAAAATTTACGAGTTTGGCATATGTCAAATTAAAGAAAATTCCACTCAGGCAATGATGACATTGCAATGAACTCAGACCATTGTAACTTTGATTGACAGAAGCCAAAACACAGCCATCTATGCCACATATTTTTAAAAACAGCTGCAACATGTCATCTGATTGGCCCATACTAATTGGAAATGTACTTTGTTCCTTACAATATATGAAAGATATTATATCTAGAGTAAAGAATAATGGAAGGAGCCTTGGATCCTTCACTCAGAACTTTATGAGCATGACAGGTGTTCTAGAAGAGAAAAGATACCTCTCACAGAGGACTGAATGTGAATATGCTAAACCACACAGGAAAAATTATTTTCTGAAAAGTGTAAATTGAAAGTATTTTAAAACTTGATCAAATACTCTTCGATTTTAGAAGATAAATCTTAAATAACATAGTGTATAGCCTTGAGGTTTGGAAAACAATAAATTATTGATTGTTGTATCTAGTCAGAGATCAGTTTTCTTATTGGATACTTCAGGATGAGAGTTAGATTGCACTTAGCACAAACACTATAAGAATTAATTCCCACAACATAAAATATGAACTGTATGTTATGCAATAAAATGTTGGAAAAATGGGTCCTGTTTGCCTTCACAAATAATGTAAAACACTACCTGGTTACCATAGCAATGTATCTAGCTAGGACTGTTTTCATTGAAAGATTCCGGTTTCACTCTCATCTTCTTCCAAAACTAAAAAAATTATTTAGGCCGCATTTGTCTAATCATGATTCGTTACTCTAAAAGGATAAGTATGAATATTTCTTTGGTGTGCGCCACAAGAGAATCTAAAAGCATTAGATAAAACGAACTTTCAGCCGACATAATAACATAATAAAATAGGAGCGGTGAAAACTGGGTGAAAACTGAATGAAAACGCTCATACCGGCGAGAAATGAATGCCAGATTTAGGGTGAAGCACAATAAGCTTGCACAACTTGAGAAATGAAACACTATCGTTTCGTAACATTGACACGATTGAGCTTGAAGGAACGGGCAAAATGTTACCGTTTTGTTAAAGACACGAGGAAATTTGCACTAAAATGGGTTGATCAACGCAATTAAATCAGTTTACCGAACTGAATCCTTTATGAAAGCAGTCATCACACGGGAAATCACTCGTAGAATACAACACTTCTCTCTATGTCTGGTTAGCGTGAACTCTTGATTTATTATGTTAACGAGGTGGACCGGCGGAAGTACTCTAAGGATAGATTAGGAAAGAAACCATACAAAAATTGCGAGTTATCCTCCTGACATCCACATGTCCCGTGATCCAAGGAAAAATAAACCCCCAGAAATCCGAAAAAAACACTTAAGATTTCCAAAATGAAATAGAACATAATAATTTAACATATACTCACGAAAACTTGTCCTTTCAATGTTTGTCCAGTGAGGAGAGTTCCTGCTTTTTCCCTCATACGAACGTAAAAGCTATCTTCCTCATCGTGTGTATGTTTGTTCTCGACTTCCTTGTTGCCTTTTTTGCCTTGCTTATCTGATGGGTTAAGCTTCCTCTTTTTTGAATTGCACAGACGTATAAGAACTCGGGTCAAATAAATAAGAATAAGTCCACCGAGAAACAGGGAAAAGCTGGTGATTACAAAATACCACCATTTTCTCTCTTCTTTCGGCGGCAAACAGGTCTTGTCGCAAAACTCCGTGACGCTAACATTACAGTCCCTCACAGTCATCTTGTTGCTCTGTACTAAAAACCAAACCCAAAAAACAAAGAATTAGTACTCCAGATTTCATCTGTGACGTTTTCGGGCTACTTCACAGGCTTATCTTCAGAGCTCTTCAATACTAGCAAAAATAAATTAGTCTATCAACATATGATAATATAAAGTTTCAGCTGATAGTATTAAGAATTTACTTTTGATCTTACGAATCACACTATAAGAAATTTTTTCTTTTATTTTTCTAAGACTTCAAAACATTCCTGGATATGAATAGTACATTACTATCGAATAAATATCTTTGTTCTGGCTTGACGCAACTTTTGATGAGGATCAGTGGCTGGTGTTAGCAAATTTAGATAAGGAGTAATTCTCCCTACCTGGCTCTTTGGTTTACATTACAGGTTGACTTGACAACTGTTAGTATAACGACGTACTACCTCATGTGGGTTTCCTATAAACACAACAAACTCAGCACCTTTCCTTACCACAAGTGTCTAAGAGCTTTTATTTTCCGCAAATCAAGGCAGGTGCTCCACACGCATACTCTTATCTAAATCTTGCTAGCTCTAAGAATAGTTAGAAAAGTTGGGGACACTTAACATAATGACAAAAATACTTCTGCGCTTATTCAATTAGTGCTATTGTTTTTCAACTCATACGTTTTGATTCGCAAGTGCAAGAAAATTCCTTTGGTCGAAGGCAGTTAAAACCAAACATGTTTGAACATCCCATTTGCGGATACATTTTGACTTAAAATTACACATGTTGACGTATGTTTCTTCAGCTCTGGGCGTATTTTTTGTTTGGGGTAAACTTTCTTTTATATGAATAATTTAGTTCACTATTCAAGAATATGACCAGCTTGAATCTTAAAATGTCTACTTTTGCAATAATAATAATTATTATTATTTTCATCAATATAAGGGAAAAAAACAATGCAATCTCTTTTTACATAACAAGAATTTTTCTTCCCAAAGGAGAAAATTTTTGTTGCTTTGACCTTAGACATGGCTGCCATGACATCACAAGAAAAATCTATGTAGTGTATACGTATGACTTTGTTTTCAATGATCTGCTCTTGGATTCTTAGTCTTCATAGGAGTAAAAACAAAGGAATCACAAGGACAGTGGAGCAACCTAAAAATGGGGGTAGGCAAGACCAAACATTGGAAGGGTGCTCAATAGACCCATTGCATAATGTTTCATACCTCTAATACCACAATCCCTTTTGGTAGTTTTTGTTTTCTTAATGATTACTATTATCTTCGAATTCTCACAGGAGTCTTAACATTTGAATATCAAAAGAAAGTTTGAAAAGGATTGTGGTATTAGAGGTACAGAACCTCATTGTGCTTCAGGTCCATTGGAAAACAATAGAATAGAAGGGAAAGAAGGATACACAAGGGGCTTCATGTTCTCTGCAGTCTCTGAACCATAGTTCACCTTTTTTTTAACAAAATTGAAACTGTAAAAGTTGTTCTCAACTTCCAAATGAAATGGTTCAATACTACATTTGAGTATTTCAGGGCAATGTAAATATCATTTCAAAAGTCAACTGGGATATAGAGTATCAAGACAACAACTAGGAATATACAGTGTTTATGCAAACTATAGAAAGCAGGATTTTTTTAATCAAATTTTATTTACACAAAGAAATAATTCCAGTTGTGGAAGACAGGATTATCTACAGCCACAAAACATGACCATAGGAACAATATGTATTACAATACTAGGGTAAAAAATCTAATAGTAAAGAATTACCAATAACTCATAAGATAGAGTAATTGCATTCAAATCAGAAAAAAAAAATACAAGTTGCTATTGGATGAATATTAATTGTTATCACTCATGCAGGATGTTTATTACACAAAGAAGAAAAGGATTATCATAAAAGGTCCTTTTTTGTATTTGTGTAATGCATGTTCTGGTTGAGTAATAGTGACCAAGTACCTAGTATTTGTGTTAAACAACTTTGATAATATTTCATGATTTCAATGCCATCTCTATTGAAAAAACACTACATAAATACAAATAAAATTGGAATGGTTTGAGTATATCAGAATGAGTAAACTATTAAGTATGCTTAAAAATATGACACTTGTTATGGAGAGGACTGTACAATGTGAATACTTATAGGCTAAAAATAAAAACAAACATCAAAATCATGTAGGCTTGTTGGCTCCCTTCTTGCCAATTAAACTCTTGTGGATATGTGGGATGACACCTATGGAAATAAAACAAAATCCACATCAATCTTTTCTCTAAACTTTCATGAGATTTTTTCACAATTTATTACATTTTGTTAACTTAATGCTTAAGGTGCCAGGATTAATATCCACAAGTTGTGATGTTAGGAAGATACACAATAGGTTACATATTTAAACACTTACCACCACCAGCAATTGTGGCCTTGATTAATGAGTCTAATTCTTCATCACCACGAATGGCAAGCTGAAGATGGCGAGGAGTGATACGCTTGACTTTCAAGTCCTTGGAAGCATTTCCAGCCAACTCTAATACCTTTATCAGAAATTTAAAACATTAGAAATACAGTCCAAGTGCACATTTTCTCCAGACAAGGAATACATCCTTGTAATAGGTCATTAATTTATGATTCACTTTTGTTACACAATATTTATCACCTACTTTGCTTAACCTTATTCTCTAGTTTTAAATTTTGTCCTCAGAAAAAGTCCTGACCCACTTCAACTGCCCAATTTTTTATAACCTCAAAGAGGCATTTCATTCTAACATTACATATAACAATAAGCTGCTCATAAATCTTCAAGACACCAAGGTTAGTAATTTTCATTACAAAGCACTTGTGATCAACTGATTTGCAAGTATAATTATTTCTATTATTTCTAAAGACGCCACGAAATCTTGAGCTCGTATTTGACTACTAAAACAACAATAAAGTATATTAAAAAAGTAGTTGTTGTTGAAGAAAAACCCGAGAAATCGTAAAAAGGCGATGTTACCTATCGATCTTCATCGAAATATTTCCAAGTACAATCATTTTGAACGGTGAATGAACGAATAATGAAGTCGTTTGGGCCACTCAAATATGGCGGGAAATACAACTAGCAAAGTCATTCTACAAAGCCAACGGCAATTTCCTCATTAAACAACTTGATTTCTGGGTCTTACACGCAAGTTTAGTACTCGGTGGCAAGAAAATTGAAATAAATATCTAATTCCGAGCAGGAAATACTTCGGCTCACAATGTTTTCGAGGCAAGAGTCCAACTCGATCCAAAACATTTGAACAATAGCTTGTAATGGCGCGCAATCTAAACCGTTTACAACTTGCACCATGTCTTGTAAAATATTCGAAGAGATTCGGCAACAGACTAACATTTAACTGCAAGAACTTAACATTTCCAGTTAACTCACCTCGGCAGTTAGATATTCGAGGATAGCAGCGCTGTATACGGCTGCGGTGGCTCCTACTCTCCCATGACTAGTAGTTCGGTTCTTCAAATGTCGGTGAATACGACCTACAGGAAACTGCACAGAAAAAACACCAGTTTTGTTAAAAGGAAAAGACACTCCTTAACCATTGCCCAAGACCATTTACGACATAGAGGAAAGCATTTACAAACCTGTAATCCTGCACGGGCTGATCGTGAAACGGCCTTGGCCTTTGCCTTGGAATCTTTACCAGCTTTGCCTCCCGCCTAAATAACAAACACAAAAAATCCTTAAGTTATTAGCCAAAATTACACGAGCAATGAAAAATTTCCCCTTGAATTATTAGTTAACTTTACTTAGTATCTCAATTTGATGTACAGATGAAGAATGGTTTTAAATTCTTTTGGATGGAACTGGATTAATTCTGCTGATGACTCACCATCTTTCTCTTGATTCTCTACACCAAAATGCCAACCGGAGAAGATCGTAGTCCGCCAAAAATCATCGCGCTTATTTTGAACATCAACCAACCAATCAGAAGCTGAGATTTCCGAATTTGAACCAATCATGTTGTCTCATTTTCCCGCCCAAGCCAACAAGCCCTTATAAGGCATCGAATAACTTATGTGCCCGAATAGGACCATGGTACAAATTCTTCCACAGGGATCCCACCACTACATTCTTTGAATTACTTCCTCACCACACAAGAAAAGAGATTTTCATCGAGAAACAGTAGTCACAAAAATACTATATTTATTCCCAGCATTGTTTGTTATTTCTTCTACAAGTCACTCTCAAGTATTCTAGAGGCACTTTCGTTTTAATTTTTCTATCCAAATTAATTGGCCAATCATATATCAGGTCTTCCATTTATTTCAAGATGCAAATACATGATATTCTAGACCTGTTTCTTTCATTCAATACTACATATCAAAGTATGCATTCAATAATGCCATCACATAGTCCTTGTACAATTGTTTAAATAAACTATAAAATAAATAATTGAAATTTACAGACTTCTTTTTTTCTCTTTGTCAGGCTAACAGATTCTAATCATATTCAGATACTACTTATCACGAATTTAGAGAGATTCCGTAGCATTCCATCTGGAATGTTTATTGTCTTCTGACCAATCACCATTGAGGATTAAGACATGGATTACTGGCATACCAACACAACGGTCTCCCAATATTTTGCCTTTTTTTCCAGAATGGATTGTCTTTCAGTTTTTCAATGAAATATCTTTCATAGATAGGATTTTGGCATTGAAAACCTTTCATGACATAAGAATCAACGAGAACAGCAAACATTCCAGACATATTTTTAGGTGTTCACAGTTTTCATAGTTTGACTGTAAAAATTTATTCTACTAGGAGATGGACGAAACTAAATGCACATATTATTGGTATTATGTGCTTTTACTCACACTGTTTGATGTCCCCTAAATTACATAAGTAACTATTTTGACATCACATAAATTTAGAAATCACGTGCCAACAGCCTCAAATGCAGGGGGAAATGATGATAAGATCCAACTGTTTTTTCCTACATACTTTGGTAAAGTAAATCCCTGAATTAGCAAGATGGTTAATTGGTTCATTTTGACTAGAGTGCAAACATTAAAAGCATGAAACAACTAACTAATTAGATAGTGCTAAATAGCACAAATAGTTGAATGTCACTATTGTTTTTATTGTTTCGTTAGCGTTTTTTAATTCTATTTAGTGTCATTTACATAGTACTGTTTCACGCTTATAGTGTTTGCACTATATTTTAAATGTCAACTGAATAATTTACTTAAGATAAATTTTATCTGACCTATTCAACAAAATGACTAAAGGCGCTCTAATCCAAATCTAGAATACACCATTTTACATCAATCAACTTCAGCCTTGTAAGGGTTTAATTACTACTTAGAATTTGACTTTAGCTTACATCCAAATGCAGAACTCAATTTGTAAAGAATACATTTCACAGTATGGAGGCTGGAGTTGAGCTGCGAGAACTGTGAAATGGTGTAGTAATAATTATAAACTTACTTGACAAGTCCCTGGAAAAATACTTCCTCCTCTAATTTTGTGCATATTTATCCTTGTGACTTTGTCATCATATAAAACAATATTTGAAAGACATTTTACATTTCCTTTAACAGTATAAAATTCTATTTACTATCTTAACTAAATACAATTAATTCTCATTATGTTATTCCTCATAAAATTATGTGAACAAAACTTTTGCCAAGCTCCCAGTGGGACAACAATAGCTGTGACATTGTCTTCAGCTCCATACTGTAGAGCACATGACGTTAATGCATTGGCTGCTTGTTCAGGATCTGAACACGTCCGTACTATGAATCCAAGTTCATTACTAGACATCACATGTGATACCCCATCGGTGTGGAGTTCCAGAAAAGCATCACCTTGATGGTCAACCTTGAGTAGTGTTGTTTCTGGTATTGGTATGACACCATAAGACTTTACATCAAAATCTCCCAAAGATCTTGTCATTGCAAGTTTACCATTTACTCTTGGGACATGTGGTGACTCCCAATCAACCCAACCATTATGGGAGAGTATTCGTTCATGTTCATCTTGTCTTGTAGGAAGATGGTCATCAGTCAGGCACATCATCTCTCCATTACGACAGAGTAATGCCCTACTATCTCCAACACTTGCAACTGCAAGCTCTGATCCATCTCTTAGCAAAGTAACTGTTGCTGTTGTCCCTCCTCCAGCTACTGATGGATGATGTCCTATTATGAAATGAGAACTAATCAATATTTATCTTAATATAGAGTGATTTTAGTCTCACTGTTGAATAGGTGACGTCATCTAAATTAGATAAGTTATTTAGGTATTTTAGTCTCACTTTTTTAGGTAACATCACATAAATTTGAAAATCACGTGCCAACGGCACTTCAATATCCAGGGGGGGTAAATGGTGATTAGATTGCGCACTCTTCCCCCATGTTCTTTAGTAAGGTAAACCCCTGGATTAGCATGAACATTATTTGGCAAATAACTTACTAAATTTATTTAGTTAGAGCAGATTTTGTACGAGTGTGAAATGGCCCGTGCCATGCTGTGACTGTGTCAGTGTCCTGTCTATAAAAACAATCGGCATTCCTGCCGTAGTCGTGCCGTGACCATGTGGTGCCGTTTTCACAGTCACACGAAATCAGCTCTAATTAACAGTGACACTAACAGCACTCTACACCAAGCATAATCTGGGTATGAACCCCTGGTCGTCAACATGATTATGTTTCTACATCTGTACTTTTTTCAGGGGTTCCAAACGAGATTAATAACAAAACTGATGGTGAAACGAAAATATAAAAACCAACCAAGCAGTTCTCAAAGGCCAGTGAACCTAACTGTTTGTCAACAGTGTTACGTGTATGCATGACCTCGACCGTGAAGAAACAACCGAGTTAGTGTCTACTTTTTCGATTCTGTTTATCATGCACTTTTCTTCATCTACGAATCTCCAGAGAATTAAACTACTATGAAAGTCATTTACTGAATATAAGTACATTAAACTAATGATTTAAGTGTTTTTCGCACAAAAATCCATAGAATTGTTTGCAGCAAAGCTGATAGACGGATCTTTATTTGAGTCGTTTTTCTTACCTTTCTGGTTTGTAAGGCATCTTATATGATTTTCGAGTTCATAGTTACATTCTTCAAAAGCAGCTGCTAATATCTCTTCTAAGTCTTTATTATTCTGATGCAAACGTTTGATGATCTGATGCAATGTATCGTGAACAAAGTCCACTGCCTCCGACCCGCCATGGCCATCGAACACCGCGAAGTAGTACAAGTCAGGGTCGAGCTCAAGCAGCTTATAACGGTCCTCGTTCACTAGTTTTTTACCCAAGTTTGTACTTGATCCTACAGAGTCAACAGACACGTTGTGAAGAAAAGATTTGGCTTCCGCTTCGTGCCAAGCTCCAAGATCATCGAAAGGACTCGAAACTACATCGCAGCCACCACTATCGCTCCACAGACGAAGACTTGGTTGTCTTTCTTCAGGGGAACAAGCTGTTGGACTCGATATACATCGCTTTATAACGCCAGAATGATAAGCTTCACTGGTCTTAGTGCGACATAGGGTCCGTAAAACACAAAAACGTATATTTTTTGAAGCAAACACCAGTAATCGATTGTACCACATTTTCTCTTTCGTCTCGGCTTTGAATGAATACTAATGGCGTAAAAATACTGCATAAACCATGACAGTACGACTTCTCCGATTGGTTCGTAAGTATTGCACATACAACGATTCCTCCTATTGGTTAGGAATGGTATGGATCGTGCAAAACCACATGTATTATAATAATTTTTAATTGGTTGTTCAGCACGACCCAGCCTTCGTCAGGCCTCCGTCCAACCCACACGCCGCAAACCGATATTTTTATGACCTAAATATACGCACGACTTGAAGGTATGTTGAATGACTCTGAGTGTATGACGCAGTATATGCGTAGCATCCATTGGGAAATGAAACAATTTGTCTTTCATCATATAATGATATATTGACATTTGTGCATAAATCCGTGTTGGGGTAAAGGAAGGAAGATAAGGGAGAGATGGCAGGTAAGTGATGAGAACGACAGTTATTCTTCTGCCATCGCAAATGGTAATAACAATGTATTATTAGTTTCATAACAGTTTTAATGATATTTCCTTTATCAAGCAATTATCTTTTCATGTATGAAATTAATACCGACAATTTTCATAGGATAATATAAACGTCATAAACAACCGGTACTCGTCATATATCGGTCTGTCACTACAATACGACTACTGCTACCACAATGCAAACGATGGTTAGCTTGGAGTCGAGGAATAGACATTCCGTACGGTAGGCTCTAGGACCGACTAGATTCCTGCGGTTTTTCGTTTTCTGCGAACTCTGAAATTCAAATGACTTAGTAGTGGATTCTTGCTGCTGCCCATAGACATAAAAGGTTTTCCTTTGAGCCGTGCAGGTAGGTCACCTTAATAAGGGGGGGGTTGCAAACCATTATGAGTTAAGCCATTTTTCTAGGCAAACGACATCGATTTGACTTCTGCATTTGAAGTCATTGTATCCTAACTAATCTATCTTCCTATATGAAAGTGCTAAGGTTTAGTGATGTGACGACTGTCACGAGTCAGTTTCACCTAGATACTAGGTACCACAAATAATACGAGGAGACACCAACACCATATCATTTCTGATGTCTAATAACACACGGATTCCTAACGACCTTCCTGTAACAAAAAGAATAGAGGCATAGGATTACTATTTATTGAGATTATTAAATATGTAATAAATAGTGCCGCGGAAACAGCGGTGGAAACAGCGGTGGAAACAGCAAGGGGTGTCGTACCTTTGTTGTGGTAAAAACAAAACAGGAAAACTGAAAGTAAAATCTTACTTGAAATATTTGATTCGGTCCAACGCCTCCTCAAATTCCCTGGACTTGCGCACCGCCAGCGAGATGATCTGAGGAGAAAAGTTGATGATATTGATATTATTACTAGATAAATTGCCAATGAATCAGCGTAATCTTGAAAGTGCTTATCAGTATCTAATTTGAATTACTTCATCTGGGATGCCTGCAAGTCTAGCTGCATTGAACCCGTAACTCTTGGGACAGTCTCCTTTGATAAACTTGTACAGGAATGTGATAGTCTCCTTGCTGGGGTCACCATCCTCATCGTCATTTTCCACCATACAAGCCTAAGACATAAAACAACGCTGTATATTACAGTAATGAATGAAATGAGGAGAGGCAAGTGTTTTTACCATATGTCCTAGGCGAACATTGGAATCCCCGGCGAATTCTTCCACCAGGGAGTGGTAGTGCGTAGAGAAGAGTGTCCTGCATCGAATATTTCTGGAGAGCTCTCTGACCACAGCACATGCTATTGCTGTGCCATCAAACGTGGCTGTACCACGACCTGATAATAAATGGAAAATATAAGAAGTCAGATGTGAAAACTGAATCAAGACTGGAGGGGTCACCGAGCAACGCTGTGTGTACTTTTTTAGTGTAAAAAGCACTAATGCGATTGCAATCCACGTGTCAACACTACTTGCTTGCGGTCCAAGCTTTACTCCTCATCAGATTGTAGCTCACCGAGTTCATCCAGCAAGACAAGCGAGTTCCTTGTTGCGTGACGTAATATAGTCGATGTTTCACTCAGCTCTACAAAGAATGTACTCTCGCCTGCGATGAAGAAGGAAGACAAGTTTTAGTCAACAACCCAGTGTACATTGTGCGCTCCATTTGTAGTATAGGAGTGAACCACTTGCCTGCCATGATCCTGTCATGTGCACCTAATCTGGTAAATACGCGATCTACTGGGGTAAGGCGACACTTTTCTGCTGGTACATAACATCCCTGACAACACAAGATAGGTAGGTAGTCAGTACATCAGTCTATTTCAACAATTAATGATAGTTTATTTACTTACCAATTGTGCCATGACTGTAATCAGCCCTGCTTGTCTCATCAGTGTAGATTTCCCACCCATATTAGGTCCAGTCACTAGGACACACGTGCTGAGGGCGTTGTTAGTCGACACAGCATCACTCTCATCCTCATTCTTATATTAGACGAAATAGGATTAGCATATTAATGCATTCTAGATGTACTGGTGCATCAGTTACTTACATCGTCTATGCCTACTATAGTATGGTTAGGGATGAAGTCTCCTCCACTGAATGTACGTGAGATACATGGATGTCTACCTTCGCGGATCTCTAGGAATGGCTGGAGTAGAAAATGACAATCAATTTCGTTTATCATGTTGACAATGGTTATCAAACCCTCAAAACACAGAGTCAGGTTGATAAAGATGTGGAGATCCTCAACTGAGTTATGCATACTTTCATAATGATAATACCTGAGCATCACCCTCTGACGAGACTTGAGGCAGTACAACTTCAGGTCTGCACATTGGTCCGTCTCCATGGGCACTGAATGACGAGGAAAAAGTTGATAAATCAAGCAGATAAATAATGACAAATGTGGTTATAGCCCTTACCTGTACGTTGCCAGGGAAACAAGGGCGTCTAGTACTGCAAGACACTGAACTGCTTTATCCCACATGTCATAGCTAAAGGCAATGGACTGTATTAGGTCTCTAACATTTTAATAACATTACAAATATACCTCTTTTCGAACTTCTTTAATTGGTCGGTGAATACTACTCACTGTTTGTCGAAGCTCTGGAAGATCGTTCTCATAGTATCCTTCAGTGCTATGTCTCTACGATCTTCAGCATCCATTAGCTCAGCTAAATGTTCTTCAATGTCTGGCGTCCAGTACCTTTTAAAGCCTTTCCTCTGTGACTGTAATGTGTACTCATCTAGTTTATTTTTACCCAGAGCTGAGTCTGGAACTTCCAGCTGGTAACGATTCTTTGCTTTATTAAGACGAAGAAAAAACTTTGTACTTAATATCAAAGAAATTAGGGCAAAAAGAAAATGACTCCAATGAACTCTCTCACATAGAAATCTCACTCAACTTCAAAAAGATAGTGCTTCATATTTACCTGTACCAAAATATCCAATACTCTGAAAAACGAAATGAGAGACTTTATCAATCTGTTAAACATTTTCTGGTCTCTTTCAACCAATGTCAGCACTACCACTAATCTTCTGACAAC